>CAJPEX010000786.1:54448-65801 GCA_905338405.1 Notodromas monacha
ATCCAGGAGAACCTGTTTATTTTGCAAAACGTGTTTTAAAATGTTGCGAAAACTGGTTTGAATAAGTTGCAGGATCCCGCGTTCGCTCGGCTACGTGCTCAAAATCGCACTCGTCATGTGTTTCTACACGTTTGCCCTGTGGGTATTGTTCAGGGTATTGGCGAGTGTCACGAAACCGAAAAAGAACCGTGTTTTGGTGGATGGCGAGGAAGATTATCTTTTCGATGAGTCTGATGCTGAGGATGAGACGCTTTTGGAGCACGTGGCCGGAAATTACGTGGATTTACTGAGGATTTCGAAAATCCTCGATCGGAGGAATTCCACTGAAGATTATTCCCTGCGCATGCCGAGTGATGTGGATCTTTCTGAACACAAGCAAAGTTCAGCTCTTCTCCAGTTGCTGAATGCGAAGGTGTTGTTTTATTGATTTCTCCTCTTGTTGAAAATGTCGAACTTGAAAATATTCGTCATGGGCCAAAAGAAATCGAGTTGAGAAAGGAAGCATTTTTGTTGGGGGTGGGAGAAGAAGAGAAGAATTACTGTTCAGAAAATTCTGATATTCTAGGTCTTGCATTGCTTTTTAAATGATTTAAGAGGGTGCTGAACTTAGAGGCAAAGGTTCATTTGCCCAATTAGTCTTTCATTTCCTTTCAAAGCACATCAATTTAATTTTTTGATTGCTTTTCTCTTTCCTGTGTCCAAAAAAAAAAGATAGCCAAAAAAGGCTGGGGAAAAAACCTTTTAGTTATGGAGGTTTCTAATACAGTACATTGTTTCTGAGGGAATTTTGACAGAGACTTGACAATTGTTGAATGTTGGAGATTTGAGACAAGGAGGTTTAACTGCATTAAAATTGTCAATTTGAGATGAAACGTGGGAATGTCTTGTGAAAAATTCAAAATCAAGTTGAAAGATCCTCAAAAAATCACAGATACAAATTTTAATTTTTCACGTACAGTATAAGGTGAAGTATGATTATACAGGTTCAGCACGTCATTTTGAATTGCTTCTCGTCTTTACCTGCTCTCATAACGAGATTAACGTTTTGTTTAAAAATCGGTTTGTTCTAAATTTGTTGATGATTGGCTCGGGTGACATTTCGTATGTATGTATATTATGAGATGTATTTGTTTTGCAGGAGAATGGAACTTTTCTGGAAGCCGGTGCGTTTGATGGGGAGTTTTTTTCAAACTCCTTGTATTTGGAAAGAAATTATGGATGGAGAGGGGTTTTAGTGGAGCCCATCACCAAGTTTTACAATGAAATCCAAAATGAACCTTTGCCTCTAAGTTCAGCACCCTCTTAAATCATTTAAAAAGCAATGCAAGACCTAGAATATCAGAATTTTCTGAACAGTAATTCTTCTCTTCTTCTCCCACCCCCAACAAAAATGCTTTTTTCTGAAGCCTAATTCAATTTTTTTTCTCTCTTGGAATTTATTAACTTGAATAAGAGGTTTAACTGTGTTATTATTATTATGTGTTATTATTATCTTTGCCGTACTGTTAATGAATCAGGTCGTCAAAATTCAAATTTTTTCCCATATTTTCTGTTTACAAGGGGTTCTTTTTATGAATGCCAGCGATTTTGGCGAAATTTGCTGGGATATTCAGAGTTCATGGCCTGTTTCAAGAAAAATCCCTTTAAATAATTTTATTTTCAGTCACCTATTATGCATTCAGTGAAAGTAATAATCTTCGTGACTAATTGAATTTATTCTCTTGAATGCATTTTCCACGCGCGCAAGATCACGAGTAAAGAAAGTGAATCTATTGAGTAATGTGTTATCCACAGATGAACATGACGATCGTACGAAGTGGAATCTTCAGAATAGAAAGCATGAGTTCTTTGCATGGTTACAACATCGGTGACTTTGATCCCGAAAAACACGATCAAGAAACTGTGGAATGCTATCCAATTTTTGACGTGCTATCTGCTGCGAAACTCACGCAGCTCGACGTGCTCATGCTGGATGTCCAAGGAGCAGAAGAGGACATTTTGCGAACGATCCCTTGGCGTTTGGTCGACATCAGGGTAAGGAATCACGTGAGACACCACTGCGTTAATGTGGACATTTCTTGGGATCCGTTTTAGGGTATTTATAATAGGTGTCGCTTCTGCTTGCATCGAAACGACGTTCAGAATCAAGTGGATGACAGAGATCAATTCTGAATGCTGAAATGAAAATGTGATTGAGTGCTTGCATTCAATCTAAGTCAACCCGATTCCTAAAGTGACTGAGGTTTGTTTTTATGTGCGGTGATTTAGAAAAAGAAACTTACCGTACGCTATTTTCTTTTTGCCATGTGCAATGTGAAAAGTTGTGTTTTTACTCATGGAAGAGCGACACCTACATGAAAGTACACCTTTCGTGCCTGCTTCAAGAGAAGCTTTGGGAATGAGTTGCACTGAGCATTCATTATATTTTAGACTTTTAGAGGATCTGCACAGATGCGGCTAATTTTCCTTTTATTCTCTTGCAGGTAATATTAGTGGAGATTTCAAAGTTTGGAAAAAGTCATCTGCCAAGAAAGTTATTCCATCAAGAGCAACGCTTGAAAGCCTTCCTGGGAAAACAAGGATACGACGTGAAAGCGGTCCTCGGACGGGATTTCATTTTTGTTCGCGAATGATCTAGAAATATTTTAAATTTCATTCCCCCTCCTTTTGATTTTCCAAATGTAAGGTAAGTATTGCCTTTTTAAGTGCCTAACGGTAATCTAAGCAAACAGAACTGCTTACTCAACCTGATTAAACTGAAATGAGTTCCTGAAATAGTGCCGCATGGTTACTTGTACCAGGATCTTGACAAAAGTTTGTGCAATCATTCAAAAGAAATCATACAATTGAGCTGAAACAAATGTATTCTTTAGGGAAAACATATTCTTAGGCCACAAAAGAATCAGTCCTGTTCGACAATTTATTTTACTGTTTTTCAAAATTCACCCTAGCGGAGTTTTGCTCTCCACTCAGAAGATGAGGCGCCCTTCCTGTAGATTTTTTTTTGTAGCCCAGTTTTCCACTCGTAATTTTTGAAATCAACCTGGCATTCTTTTTAAGGGTTGCCTCCGGATCTTCCAAGGCAATTCCGCCATTTTTCGCCTTCACAGCCGCCATTTGGCGGCTGTGAAGGCGGCTGTTGCTGAAAATGGCGGAATTGAGAATGAGACTTTGGAATGATTGCACAAACGTTTGTCAAGATCCTTGTATAGTTGAAAGAGATCTATATGTATGATTCATGCGCTAGCGACATCTACAAAATGATGAACTGGCTAGTTAATGTTATCTTGAAGCATTTTATCGACAATCTTGAAGAAAATGTAACCCAACAGAATTCGTGAACTAAGTGAATGACCCTTTTGAAATGACAAAAAGTAGAACCAGTGGTAACCCAGATAATGGAAACCGTCTAGAAATGGATTTATTCAGTTATTGACTCTGCTGGTTATTCCCAACTTATTTTGTTCTGTGAATATATAGCTGAACCATTCTTCTAATGACAGACTGAATGAAGAGTGAATTTTCTCTTTGAAATAAAAATTGTTTGTGTGAAAAATCATGAAGTAGTAGAGCTTTTTATGTTTACAAAAATGAAAAAGATAAATATTAAATACACTGTGATTTATAATCCAAAACAGGCTAATTTCGTGTTCCTTTTTCTGGAGTTATTTCCCTGAGCTGTGCAAAATATAGGGAGACTTGTGTTTTTTTTTTTACTTTTTAAGTCCTTTTAATGCCAAAAGATCAGATTTTGTGTGGTTTTCTTCTATACAGCTATTTTCTCTATTTTAAAGTGAAGAAAAATTAATTTTATTCAACTTTTGTGGGTGCTTCTTCCTCATTTTCAATCAACAGAAGAACCAGCAGGTACATATATTCCTGTCTAATTCTGAAGGAAAATAATGTGATGCAATGTGTGGTCATTCCAATATTGGGGCAAGTTCCAAGCACCATACTATATTTAATCAAAACCATGCTTCCTTTTTTCAAAATGTGTGTGGGGGAAAAGGGGGTGTGCATCATGTATGTATGTATGTGGTTATAACATTTTCAAAAAGTGTTAGAGGGTAATAGGTGTTCAATATATGTGATTTTAACAGAAAATGTATACCAATTTTATCAGAAAAACCTTTTTCATGGAAATAATTGTTAACCAGCTGAATTCAGCTTCAATTTATGTCTAAATTCAAATTAGATTGATTTCTTTTTCTTGAAATGCTGCAGTTTTAGAATTACTAAAAATGGGGTGCATGTCTCACTTGACCATATACATTTCACTCAAAATTTTAAACTTAGAAACCCCAAAAGTGTGTCTTAATTGAGGGTGCATGGTACTTCAGTAAATAATAAGCAAGTGACATCTGTATGAAGAGGAACAAGCTGAAGGACTCGAATCATGTGTTATGAGAAGATGAAAGCCTCGTCGTTTATTCATTGGAACCGGGTTTAGAATCTGAAGAGCTAGAATGTTCCACAACAGTTTTGCTGTATTTCTTCTGGACCATGGAGAAGGATCCCTCTAATTCTGCCCCGTGTGCCTGGCTGTCTTGTCTGGCCTTGAGGGATTCTTGTTCCAGCCTTCGGACAATTTTGTCAACCCGTTCCATCTCCATTTCCTCGATCATTTCCGGCGCCACCACGGTTCTTTTCGGCACGCTGAAATCACGGACGATGGGACTTCGTTGCAGGAACACCCAAGCAATGTGGTAGGTGACGATAGTTGCCAACATGGTGAGAGTAATCTTGTTTGATCTGATGAAGGTTTTCCACTTGTTCTTGTTGTGTGGTGGTTGTTGTTCTGACATTTCTGATTGCCGCCGGGGGGTTAAATGATATCAATCTTTTGTGAAGGTTAAGGAATTTCAGCTCCCAAATCGTGAATTTTTTGAGCGAATCGACAGATATATATTTTTTAGCTTCGTATGTTTTCCGAAGTAATTATTAATGTTCTCAAAATGTCTTCCCAGCCTCAGAGTTGCCAGTGTTGGACTCATTATCGTTCTGATGCATCCACCAAACGAATTTTATCGTCAGACAAGTTCGAGGTAATACTGTATAACGAAGGGAAATTTGTTGTCGCGGATAAAATTCGGCCAGCTCATTTTATCGTAATTCATAGCTTTATAAATTGTCTTGCGTTTTGACGACGAGATGAGGGGTTGCTTATGTGAGGGAGGCTATGAATAATTAATTTAGTGCTGGAATAAGGGCAAGATGATTGGTGTAAAAAATTTAATCTGACAAAGCAGTATGGTGCAAACTGATGTAGAATCAACTTTTACTCACCTCAAGCCAGTACAGGTTAACTCTTGACTACAACAAATTGTTTCCTGTTCCCATGAATTTATAATTTTTTTTTTAATCGAGATACAAAACTTGAGAACCCTATATGGGACAAAGACAATGCATTAGCATTACACAAGAAAATTGTACAATAAAATCATTGAAGAGAGAGTATATTATCACGCAATGCACACTAAAAATTTCAGCTACAGAAGTTTAAATGAGATTACATTTTATAATGAGGCATGAAGTCTGTCAGATCTTGCTGAGCAGTTTTTCCTTGAGTATTGTGGAAGTGTAACTGTTGCAGAATTGATAGAATTGTCTGATTATTTTCAATTTTTGCAGGAAATTTCTTCTGAGCATCACAGTTCAATCAACCCATTCAGCAGTTGTAGCATTGTGCCTTTCAACTGCAGCTGTGCAGGAATTCTTAATTTGTCCCCATGTGAACAAATGGTATTGGAACTTTATTGTGGCTAATAAGTTGTGTGACCTGAAATAGACTGATGCTCAACACATTGAGGGAAAATTTCAGTAAGATTACTGACTTGTTGGGGTTTTGTTGAAGCTGAGGGATGAAAATTCTTACTTTTGATTTCATACCAATAGCTTTCTGCAACACAGGTGGACTCTCTCTACAACACTTTCCTCTGCATAACAAATTTTTGTAGTCTTATGAAGTACTTGTCCCATGTTATAGGGGTTTTCCAAAACGAAGTTTTATTTGGTTCCTTGAGTTTTGTTGAGAGAATCCATCTGTACTCGGGTTTTGAAGGTCTTTCAAGAATTTCTGTTCCTGTAAGGCATGCAGTATAATAAGTATTTCTCTATTGAAAAAAAGCTGAATACAATATGCATGATGAATATAACCCTGTACTCAATAAGTTTTTCATTTCAGGGGAATGAGATCCACTGAACAGTACTTTGGGTGCATCATTTTTGTTTGATCTGAAGTTGAATAGAAAAGGATGTTAACTCCTCAAAGTTGGAGTAACATGTCTAATTGGTAATTTCGAACTGCAATCTGAGGCAAATGTTCCCGCTTTCCCGTGGAAAATTGCAGATTTTCGCGAGAAAATCTAACGATTTTTTTTTCTGAAAAGTTCGTTCATTTCTTTGCCGGTGTTACAAGGTGGGCAGAAATGCTAACTTCTTGACACCGCGCACGAAACTCGATGGTTTTTGCCGCAATCGATCGTTTTTTTTGTTGTTGCTATTTTTACGTTGTTCCAAACTCTTTCCAGGCACAAGAAAAAAAAAACGAAGAATCATTTCTAGGTCAAACAAAACGAAACAAATTCCTTCCATGCTGAATTCGAGGGAGCTTTTGTCACGCATTCCGCTTGCACACCACGCACTCGAGGGAGCTTTTTCGATCAAGTTCAATCAACCCATTCAGCAGTTGTAGCATTGTGCCTTTCAACTGCAGCTGTGCAGGAATTCTTAATTTGTCCCCATGTGAACAAATGGTATTGGAACTTTATTGTGGCTAATAAGTTGTGTGACCGGAAATAGAGTGATGCTCAGCACATTGAAGGAAAATTTCAGCAAGACTAGTGACTTGTTGGGGTTTTGTTGAAGCTGATGGATGCAAATTCTTACTTCTGATTTCATACCAATAGCTTTCTGCAACACAGGTGGACTCTCTCTACAATACTTTTCTCTGCATAACAAATTTTTGTAGTTTGATGAAGTACTTGTCCCATGTTATAGGGGTTACTAAATTGTATTTGGTCCCTTGAGTTTTGTTGAGAGAATCCATCTGTACTAAGGTTTTGAAGGTCTTTCAAGAATTTCTGTTCCTGTAAGGGATGCAGTATAATAAGTATTTCTCTATTGGAAAAAAGCTGAATACAATATGCATGATGAATATAACCCTGTACTCAATAAGTTCTTCATTTCAGGTGAATGGGATGCACTGTACAGTACTTCGGGTGCATCATTTTTGTTCTATCTGAAGTTGAATAGAAAAGGATGTTAATTCCTCAAAGTTGGAGTAACATGTCTAATTGGTAATTTCGAACTGCAATCTGAGGCATATGTTCCCGCTTTCCCCTAGAAAATTGCGGAGTTTTGCAAGGAAATCTAACGATATTTTTTTTCTGAAAAGTTCGTTCATTTCTTTGCCGGTGTTACAAGGTGGGCAGAAATGCTAACTTCTTGACACCGCGCACGAAACTCGATGGTTTTTGCCGCAATCGATCGTATTTTTTTGTTGCTATTTTTACGTTGTTCCAAACTCTTTCCAGGCACAAAGAAAAAAAAACGAAGAATCATTTCTAGGTCAAACAAAACGAAACAAATTCCTTCCATGCTGAATTCGAGGGAGCTTTTGTCACGCATTCCGCTTGCACACCACGCACTCGAGGGAGCTTTTTCGATCACCCTAAATATCAAAATATGTATGTACAACTTCAAAGAATAAATTAGCATCGCGTGCTCAAGGGAGCTTTTCGAGCGGACGGAAGAAGTTGAAAAAAAGATACGGTTAACGCTCCTTCCACTTGACAAAATCGACCATAAGGCCTCCAATTAGCATCATGCTGAATACCGACACAGTTCGGGGGAGGGGTCAAGGAAGTTGAATTCCAAAGTGAAACCTCGTTTGCAGAAATAAATTACAATTTCGTCAAGCGACTAGCAAAACACGGGAAGGGTTAACAGCATCCAATGAGTTGAAGAACACATGGTACAAATTGCGCAAACGCACGGAAGGGGTTTTCCTGTCGGGTAGTTGCGTTGAAGTCCTTGGTTAACCGCAAACTGATCCTGGAATTTTGGACGCAGCGAATAATGTGCACTTTTTTGGGAGTCAGTGATTTCAAGTTTTTTTCTTTCTTTCTTCCTCCTTTACATGTGGCGAGTGTTGCCGAAAATCATGCCGCTCTGGTTGGCTCCTTTATTGCTGCCCATCTGAAGTCCAATGACTCCTTCGCCTGCACGCAGTTGAAGAAGTCACTTCAACGCTTGCAAGAACAGCCTGAGGAACCCAGGCTACCTTCCTGTCAACTTGACTCGAGGGACTCTACTTTATTATAGTGGTAATAAGTGAGGCATTCTATGAAGAATTAAAATTGTGTGAAACAAAAAAGGAACCCGACAATCAACCAACAGTCTAACGGAATAACGTGATCAACTCTCTCATCCTAACTTCTACAGTTTTCTCGTGCATAACGTCATTTCGGAAGTAGATTGAAGATGTACAGTATTTCCAAGAAGCATAATGATAAAAATTTAATGAATTAAACTTTAGATCGGTAATGCTCACGGGCTCGGGTTCGAATCGGTACAGTTTTTCGATCGGGCGCTTTGCACATCTATCTTGAAATACTGTACAAGGAACGATCCTGAGCAGAAGACTTGCTCAATTCACTTTCAAATAGATCCTTGACAAAACTGGGACAAAATCTGATCCCCGATATCCATTTATGATGGGTGATTACCACAACGATCATTTCTTTCGAGATGGCGTTGGAGCGTACGCAATCTCATGCACTGAGTCCTTGATCACTTCATTCGTACTGAATGGATTAATACATAAAGTTAACTGACCTTTCGTCCGAGAGATTGCAAACAGATGACGACCATGTTCAAATTCTGACGCAGGGTGTTTAGTTGACAAACCTTCTCAAGCCACCTTCCTTGGGGCGTTGGTCGCCGCTGAACGTTCTTCCGGGGCTACAAGAGGTATGTGAACTTCCGGTAGCAGCACAACAACTAGAAGAACTGACAGCCAGGCTTCAAGAAGTTGGCCAACCTTCACAAATGAAATATTTTCATGATTTCGGGGGAATGTGGATCGGTTTCGCGCAACGAAGAACATTATTTCACAAGAATACGGGAATGAACCGAACTTGAACTCGCGGTACCATAAATTCATGACATGAAAGACGCCATGATTGTCAAGAGCCGCGTGATCGAGTATCAAAGTTTCGGTTGAGTATAAGTTGCCTACGCGTTCTTTCTTTTTTTTCGCGCGATACCATTTAAATTGCGAAGCCCCAGGGCCGCAATAAATTTCAAAAGGCATTGGATTAGCATAATTTCACCTGCACAACACTTGTCCGTCCTTGAGTACTGCATGAAAATTCTCGGGGTCGCCAGATGTGCTGAAGTTTTCGTTGGTCACGCACTTGACCCACTCCAGGCACTCGGATGCCAAATACTCGTCATACTTGGCCATAATCTGTGAAATAAAAGAGAACATTATGCATATTTTCCTACAAACTTACAAATGGAAAAACGTCACCAGCTAAAAACTCTTCATAAAATATTTTCGTGAGGGTAACTAAGGAAATCCAATCCTATTCGACGTTTCAGTTCGAAGATGCATGAGAATTTTTCGCACAACAAAAATCAAAATGAAAAATCACGGCAGAAAATTTACGAAAGTATGAACCAAATGGCGCAGTGATTTTGTTCGTGCTCTCATCAGCCTGAGAACAACAGACCCGTTTTGTTTCTCCGCGCACGTGATTTTCAAATTAAAGAAAGTGGAATAAAAAAAATGTGAAGATTCACGAATTCCTCCTCTTGGTTCGAATGCGGTCACGCGAAGAACAAGCACACGCATTTTTTACTTGTGAAATAATTAGAAATTATTCATCACACTCTTTTTTTTCTCTCTTTTTCCTTTACAGCTGCAGTACAGTAGCAGAAGGCCAAAACTTATGCACTTCTACTGGAGCGCACTAACATAAGGCCAGACAGCCCTCCAGTAACGACAGACAGACACACACATAACAATTATTTTTATAAGTCCTCCACATCATTCAGAACCCAGCTGAGGATATTCTTCGCCTTCGTGGGCATCAGTAATTTTTAAATACTGTATCTTCTAAATTTTATTTTCTTTTTCTCAAGCGCATTTATATTTTTAAAAAATTTCATCTGCTAAAATGCAATGATAGAAATTCGCTAAAAATGTTACCTGATACACATTTCGAATTCCTCCCTCATTTGAATTTCTGGTTAATCCCTGACCAATTTTTAGGTAGAACCTTTCTTAGTCTAATTTTGAATGTCTTTTTGCTGTCAAAAAGTAGCGAGCTGCATTTTATGACACCTGTTCCACAAAAAACGAGAACACGCGCAAATAATTTTTCATACTTTCCACAAGTGAGTTGGCATCTTCATGCAGACAGGAAATCCATGAATAATGAACAGTTATCAAAATTTGAACATAAAATAATTTTCACATATTAGACTATGCAAATGAAGCCAAATTTCATCAAGAACTCTAATTTATTTTAGAATTTTACTTGTAGAAGCGCTACTTCGTTTTGCAAAACCAAGAACAGTTTTTAGCAAAATTACAGTTATAAGTAGAGAAGCACAAGAGTTCAAATATAAAATAAAATGTTAGTCCTTCAGAAGCAACTACAGACGTTTGCAGATATCATAAAATGAAATTCATTTCATCCTTGACAAACCAATGTGACCAAATGTTTAATTGCGATTGCTTGAAACAAGACACTGGTATTTTCTGGAGAAAAAATATCTTCAAGTTGAAATTAATCTTTTTGCAACCCATTTTTTAGCATTGAATATTTCTTGTGAAGTTCCATAAGAGAGAATTTTGTCATGAGCAATTTTGAAATGATTACTATAGCTCCTGCTTCTGAAACATGAGTATACCTCAAATTCGAAAAAAAAAATTCGAAGAAAAAAAAAACCTAACGCAAATACAAATGTCCCACAAACGTTGAGGATACGCGACATTACGAAATATCCAGAGGGTAACTTTAGTTCGTGAGTCGTGACTTGCATTATTATGAGCATTGTATTCATTATTAAAACAAATTGCATTAAAATGCGTTGGAAAGTGGAAACTGACTTCAAATAAATACGATTTTGAAGACTCCAATAATTTGTTGTATCCTTCCCTCTTTCAAATGGAGAAATGCTTCTTTGAAGAGTGGTCAAAAGAATACCACAGCAAAAAACGTTTTATTCCTTTTGTTAATTGAAAATATTGATTTAAAACAAATACTTCAAATTATTGTACTGTACATGTGAAATTTTGTTGATGGAAAATTTCCAGGAACCCTAAAAAATGTTCTGTAAC
>CAJPEX010000786.1:65877-80771 GCA_905338405.1 Notodromas monacha
CAACGATCATTTCTTTCGAGATGGCGTTGGAGCGTACGCAATCTCATGCACTGAGTCCTTGATCACTTCATTCGTACTGAATGGATTAATATATAAAGTTAACTGACCTTTCGTCCGAGAGATTGCAAACAGATGACGACCATGTTCAAATTCTGACGCTCCCACAAATCAACTGTTTGGAAGAGTTCGGTGGAAGGAACCCCGCAACCAGCGGCGACTTGCAAGAAGGCCCCGATGTTCTCCATACACTTGAAGGCCATCGTCGTGTTGTTGATCTTCTTGACTGAGCCAGGCTTCAAGAAGTTGGCCAACCTTCACAAATGAAATATTTTCATGATTTCGGGGGAATGTGGATCGGTTTCGCGCAACGAAGAACATTATTTCACAAGAATACGGGAATGAACCGAACTTGAACTCGCGGTACCATAAATTCATGACATGAAAGACGCCATGATTGTCAAGAGCCGCGTGATCGAGTATCAAAGTTTCGGTTGAGTATAAGTTGCCTACGCGTTCTTTCTTTTTTTTCGCGCGATACCATTTAAATTGCGAAGCCCCAGGGCCGCAATAAATTTCAAAAGGCATTGGATTAGCATAATTTCACCTGCACAACACTTGTCCGTCCTTGAGTACTGCATGAAAATTCTCGGGGTCGCCAGATGTGCTGAAGTTTTCGTTGGTCACGCACTTGACCCACTCCAGGCACTCGGATGCCAAATACTCGTCATACTTGGCCATAATCTGTGAAATAAAAGAGAACATTATGCATATTTTCCTACAAACTTACAAATGGAAAAACGTCACCAGCTAAAAACTCTTCATAAAATATTTTCGTGAGGGTAACTAAGGAAATCCAATCCTATTCGACGTTTCAGTTCGAAGATGCATGAGAATTTTTCGCACAACAAAAATCAAAATGAAAAATCACGGCAGAAAATTTACGAAAGTATAAACCAAATGGCGCAGTGATTTTGTTCGTGCTCTCATCAGCCTGAGAACAACAGACCCATTTTGTTTCTCCGCGCACGTGATTTTCAAATTAAAGAAAGTGGAATAAAAAAAATGTGAAGATTCACGAATTCCTCCTCTTGGTTCGAATGCGGTCACGCGAAGAACAAGCACACGCATTTTTTACTTGTGAAATAATTTCTTTAATAAGTAGTGTGAGAAAAAAAAGAGAGAAAAAGGAAATGTCGACGTCATGTCATCGTCTTCCGGTTTTGAATACGTGAAGATGACCTCGCGTGATTGTATTCCGGTCTGTCGGGAGGTCATCCGACAGACAGACACACACATAACAATTATTTTTATAAGTTCCCCACATCATTCAGAACCCAGCTGAGGATATTCTTCGCCTTCGTGGGCATCAGTAATTTTTAATACTGTATCTTCTAAATTTTCTTTTTCTCAAGCGTATTTTTATTTATTTTTTTTAAAATTTCATCTGCTATAATGCAGTGATAGAAATTCAATAAAAATATTACTCTTAAACAGATTTCTAAATACAGTTGGACCATGCCAAGTAGAACCTCCTTAATGCAAAGACCTCCCTCATTGGAATGTCTGGTTAATCCCAGACCAATTTCTAGGTAGAACCTTTCTTAGTCTAATTTTGAATGTCTTTTTGCTGTCAAAAAGTAGCGAGCTGCATTTTATGACACCTGTTTCACAAAAAAAAACACGCGCGAATAATTTTTCATACTTTCCACAAGTGAGTTGGCATCTTCATTCAGACAGGAAATCCATGAATAATGAAGTTATCAAAATTTGAGCTTAAAATAATGTTCACATATTAAACTATGCAAAACGAAGCCTAATTTCATCAAGAACTCTGATTTATTTTTTATGGCATTTCAAATTTTACTTGTAGAAGCCTGACTTCGTTTTGCAAAACCAAGAACAGTTTCAGCAAAATTACAGTTATAAGTAGAGAAGCACAAGAGTTCAAATATAAAATAAAATATTAGTCTTTGAGAAGCAACTACAGACGTTTGCAGATGTCATAAAATGAAATTCATTTCATCCTTGACAAACCAATGTGACCAAATGTTTTTAATTGCGATTGCTTGAAACAAGACACTGGTATTTTCTGGAGAAAAAATATCTTCAAGTTGAAATTTATATTTTTGCAACACATTTTTTAGCATTGAATATTTCTTGTGAAGTTCTACAAGAGAGAATTTTGTCATGAGCAAATTTGAAATGATTACTATAGCTCCTGCTTCTGAAACATGAGTATACCTCAAATTCGAAAAAAAAAATTTCGAAGAAAAAAAAAACCTAACGCAAATACAAATGTCCCACAAACGTTGAGGATACGCGACATTACGAAATATCCAGAGGGTAACTTTAGTTCGTGAGTCGTGACTTGCATTATTATGAGCATTGTATTCTTCAGTGAAGTTGCGAACGTTCTTGTCGGACTCCTTGGGTCCGATGGAAGGACAGTTGAACTGAGCTCCCTGAGATGAAATAATATCACCATTATTCACTCCGTAAGATACTTCTTAATTTTAATTGTGAAACAAAAAAGGAACCCGACAATCAACCAACAGTCTAACGGAATAACGTGATCAACTCTCTCATCCTAACTTCTACAGTTTTCTCGTGCATACCGTCATTTCGGAAGTAGATAGAAGATGTACAGTATTTCCAAGAAGCATAATGATAAAAATTTAATGAATTAAACTTTAGATCGGTAATGCTCACGGGCTCGGGTTCGAATCGGTACGGTTTTTCGATCGGGCGCTTTGCACATCTATCTTGAAATACTGTACAAGGAACGATCCTGAGAAGAAGATTTGCTCAATACACTTTCAAATAGATCCTTGACACAACTGGGACAAAATCTGATCCCCGATATCCATTTATGATGGGGGATTACTGCAACGATCATTTCTTTCGAGATGGCGTTGGAGCGTACGCAATCTCATGCACTGAGTCCTTGATCACTTCATTCGTACTGAATGGATTAATATATAAAGTTAACTGACCTTTCGTCCGAGAGATTGCAAACAGATGACGACCATGTTCAAATTCTGACGTTCCCACAAATCAACTGTTTGGAAGAGTTCGGTGGAAGGAACCCCGCAACCAGCGGCGACTTGCAAGAAGGCCCCGATGTTCTCCATACACTTGAAGGCCATCGTCGTGTTGTTGATCTTCTTGACTGAGCCAGGCTTCAAGAAGTTGGCCAACCTTCACAAATGAAATATTTTCATGATTTCGGGGGAATGTGGATCGGTTTCGCGCAACGAATNACGTTGAGGATACGCGACATTACGAAATATCCAGAGGGTAACTTTAGTTCGTGAGTCGTGACTTGCATTATTATGAGCATTGTATTCATTATTAAAACAAATTGCATTAAAATGCGTTGGAAAGTGGAAACTGACTTCAAATAAATACGATTTTGAAGACTCCAATAATTTGTTGTATCCTTCCCTCTTTCAAATGGAGAAATGCTTCTTTGAAGAGTGGTCAAAAGAATACCACAGCAAAAAACGTTTTATTCCTTTTGTTAATTGAAAATATTGATTTAAAACAAATACTTCAAATTATTGTACTGTACATGTGAAATTTTGTTGATGGAAAATTTCCAGGAACCCTAAAAAATGTTCTGTAACAAGATCATTCTGAAGTGTTTTTTTTCTCCCTAAAATCAGCAATGATTATTTTTGAACCCGAGTTTTTTCTGGCTACATCAGAAAAATATCAATTACTGTATTCAGCAGAATACTGTACAGTACAGCAAAAATTGTCCACAAAATGAGTTTCCAAGATATGAGGTCCTGCATTAGAGATTATCCTCGTAATAATATGTAAATTGATTTTTGAGTAACCTTTCATGTGATTGCAGCAAAAAACCGCGAAGTTGCTTCATCCCATCAAAATTTTTAATACTTTTCAACCTATCATGAAATACAGTACCATACTGTAGAAGTGTATATCAAAAGCTTGACTTCTTCCCATCGAATTCGATTATATTCAGTCTGCTGGCTTTCCATCTTTGTATTCCGACCTTCAAGTGATGAGAGCTTTTGAAGGATATTGTCTCTACTCAAGAATATTTTTCTTCACACGCTGCACAATGGATTTTTTGTTTAAAGCTGTGAACACATTTGCATTATGATTACTGGGTTGAAAAAGCCTTGAAAGTGTGCCTCAAGATTTTTTGTGGATATCACTTGATTTGTGGTACTTTTTTTTGGGGAGGACTGAAAATTGATGAATGGTCCTATGCTGTATTTTCACTTGCTGTTTGTTATTTCCACAGCAGCATGACATTTTAAAAAACACAAAAATGAAAATGATCAAAAGCTTGCATTATAAATTGCACTGACTGTCATTTTGAACAGAATCTTCATTTTTTTTCATGGACAACCCCTGTTCATGCATCCAATCATTCAGAAAAAACTGCACACATACTGCTAAGATAAATAATTTCAATAAAATTGGATCATAAGAAATGTCTTGTTATCAAAAAGCTTTTTCCAGTTCCCAACAGCTTCACTGTAACAAAATTTCACTGTATCTCTTTAAAAAATTGAGCTACAGCTAAAGATAAATAATTTCAATAAAATTGGATCATAAGAAATGTCTTGTTATCAAAAAGCTTTTTCCAGTTCCCAACAGCTTCACTGTAACAAAATTTCACTGTATCTCTTTAAAAAATTGAGCTACAGCTGTAGACAAAAAAAAAACTGCAAAACATATTTTCATTGAAAAATATCTGATGATTTTTCCATAAAAGGCTAATTTAGTATTTCCCTTTTCATTGGGGGGGGGGGTGATTTGTTCAACAATTTTGCAGATTATTATCAATATGTATGCTTGTTTCTTCCTTCTGGACTCCTGTTGAGGTACATTCAGCAAAAAGACACATTTAGCAGGGGTTTCTCCTGCACAATTCTTTCCCTGTATTGTATATAGAAACTAAGAAACCAATTTTATTCTGGTTTAAATAAATTTTTCAAAATTTTTGCCCAACATCACAATTTATTAAAATGTACTCAGTACCAACATGAGAGTTGCTTCTAAATGGATATTGGTCCTTCACTGCTCTCAATAACCAGATTTGGGACAGACCTACATATATTTGAATTTATTGAATTTTGATATCAATTTTTGTCAAAACTTTAAAGCAAAAAAAAAATTAAAATTTTTACTTGTGGAGGAGAACCAGCATGAAATTGATACTCTTCAAAAGTCTCCACTGTAACGTTTCCATAAATAGAAAAATAAAACTTCAAAAAAACCAGACACCCATTACCTCAGGTGACCCTGTAGTGTTCCATGAAAGAAAAAAAAACATCAATTCACCAACACAAAAAAAAAATAAATATACAGTATAGTGGAACACTTAGCCACTGCATCGCAATATCACTCGTCCTCCTTCCCGCCACAATGGCGGGAAATTGCGCAACAAAACTGTCAACAAAGTTAATGGACAGAGTCTCTCCATTCCCCCCCATTATATAAACCATCAACAGAAAAAAGGAAGTAAAATTCTGTGAGAGGAAATGGTACCGGAACTAGGCGGGAGGAAACGATTATCCCAGCGCTTGCGCGTGCCTCTCCCCAGGAAGCATGAACTTCGCTCTCGTATCCATTTCCGCTTTACAATGTCCACATGGCTTACAGAAATAAATATAAGATGAATATAAAAATAAAAAAGAGAAACATTCTGTTCTCTCATATGAGTCAGAGGGGGAAAGCGTGAGTCACCACCCAGACAGGACGGTTGGATGACTTAATCTTTTTTTTTTTTTTTGGTTTTGCCCCCCAAGGTATTCAGGATTTGTGATGGGGGGGAAAAAGAAAGGAAATAAATAACTATAAAGGTGATAGTGTTGGAAGAAATGGAATACAATCCACCGGGAAGCGAAGTGAGGTCAGTGGGGAGAAGATGATGGGGGAAAAAAAATGATACTGCTGCCACTGAGGTTTGCTTGAAGTTTCAAGGTAAAAGTGCTCCAAAAATAAGAGAAAGTATAGATACTAAAGTCCTTTGAATAGTAAAGGCCAATTCGAAAAATTCTTATGTACAGTATTCCTTTGGCACTCTTTGATGATTTCCAAAAAAAAACAGCCTCTCCATTTGTATCTTCACTCAAATAATATTTCAAAGAGTTTAAAAATATCATGTTTTAATTACTGTACATAACAATTTATAAATTTTCTGGGCCCAATGAGGAGCATCATTGAAACAGTTCTTATTCTTGACACTTCACAAATTAACTTATAATGTACAGACATGTAGAAAAATGTCTAACTCATATTTATGTTAGTCGTATGAAGTATTTATAATATTACTAATTAATTTGACTTGTCCAAAGTTAGAACGTTAAACTGGTATTAGACAACGGTCTGATCCCAAGTTAAAGTTTAACCAGTTTAACGTTCTGTGGGTGAAATTTAAAAATATAAGTTGAAAAGTGCAAAAAAAATTGCCAAAGCAGGTCAAATTCTTGGGCAAGGGTTGAATTGCAAGTCAATCTCTCTGCAAATTTGACCATTGAATTGTAGGATGGCTGAATTGCAGGAGGTCAAATTGCAAGGTACCAACCATATTATTACATAATTCCCAGCTTTGCTGTATTCTGAAGCAAAACTGTTTTCAAGCATGATAATGTCATCATACTGCCATAAGAACTTGAATTTAACACAAAAAAATCTCAAATTTCAGAAGAAATATATGGTAAGTCAGCATTTTTACTACAGTACTCAGAATTCCTTAGTACAATATTTTATTGTAAGGTTTCACTTGTGTTGAGGAAAATTGCTCTGAAACTGCATGAGTAGATTTTCCAATCCCTTTCATCAATTTTTGTGGCAAATTTAGGGACTGTATTTATTATAAAATTCTTTTGTCACAACGATCGTACTCAGGTTCAAGAACTTGAAGAAAAAAGAGAATCAACGTTACGTTAATTGTAGTACTAATATGACTTTCATAAGATTCTTTATAGTCATTTTATGGAGTTTTTTGAAACCCTGAATCTACTTTTTGTTCTGTGAGCTTGAGTGACTCATTTTCTCAACTTTTTTTCAAAGGCATCAAGTTACAACTTTATTTATTCTTCATAATTTTTTTGGTCCTCAAAATAGTAGCCAAAGACCTCAATAAATTTGAGACGTTTGTTTAAACAGGATTCTGCTGCAGTAGGGGCATGAATATTAATGAGACAAGTGTTTCCAGTTGGTTTATAAGGAAATAACGAAAGGGTATCTTATTGAAAATTTTTGACTAATTTTTTACTTTCGCCCAAAAGAAGTAGTAAACTTCAAATGAGCTCACTGAACGACGTAAGGTTCGTGGAACTTAAACCGAGTACTTCCCTGTCTTGGGCCCAAAAAGGCTCAATCACTCAACAGTCAAGATAAGAAGAACCCCCCCCCCCCCCGACAGTGGAAAGAAAGAATAATCACAGAAAAAGATCCATTGCGAAAGAAAACCCCATACAAATCGGGTTTCCAAACCCCCCTTTTTTTCCTTATAGGTCACGTCTCTCCCGTGGTGGTGTCTCATTTAAAGTGCTCCCGATTAATTAAAAGGGGCAACGTGATAATTGTCACGAGCTTGGACATCAATCAGAGATAAGGAAACCTGTAACAATCTCCGGGTTCTACTTCCTGATGATCCCGGTGAATTAAGTTCGCGAGGTGCCCCTTATTATTTTTTTTTCTCTTGTGAAAGTGACGACGATGATGATGACGGAGGTCAGTGACTAATTATTTGCCGGAAAATATGTTGATTGGTGGGATGTCCTCTCATTAGCTGCTTCCGAGATAATGAATGATTAGCTTTTCTTTCTGCGTCGTGACGAAGACAATGGGGAAAACATTTTAAATTTTTTGAAATAATTTGTAAACTTGAACCAAACGCTAGAGAGAAAAAAAACGGCCCTCGAACGGAAACGTACTGAAAAAAATGCGCAAATTGCAAAAATCATAATTACCAGAATTTTCTTCGTTTTCCTTTTGTAATTTATCGTGTTTCTTCGTCTATCAAAAGCAAAATACCGATTGAATATTTCTTCTCGCGTTTCAATGGATGTAAATTTGCTTTGGATTTGACTCGACTACGGGATTAAAATTTTCAATTTTGAAATAATTCGTAAACTTTAACCAAACGCTAGAGAAAAAAAAGCCCTCGAACGGAAACGAACTGAAAAAAATGCACAAATTGCAGAAATCATAATTCCCAGAATTTTCTTAGTTTTTCTTTTGTAATTTATCGTGTTTCTTCGTCTATCAAAAGCAAAATATCGATTGGATAATTCTTCTCGCGTTTCAATGGATGTAAATTTGCTTTGGATTCGACTCGACTACTGGATTAAAATTTTCAATTTTGAAATAATTTGTAAACTTTAACCAAACACTAGAGAACAAAAAAAAACCGCCCTCGTATGGAAACGAACTGAAAAAATGCACAAATTGCAGAAATCATAATTCCCAGAATTTTCTTCGTTTTCCTTTTTGGAATTGAACGTGTTTCTTCGTCTATATTAAAAGTAAAATATTGATTGAATATTCTTCTAGCCTTTCAATGGATGTAAATTTACTTTGGATTTGACTCGACTCCAGTTTCGCCAAAAATTCGGCCAGGTTGTCGGGCTTGGAACTTCCTCGAAAAATTAAATCTTACATATTTTCGCTGGGAAAATTGAAATAAAATGCGAATTATATTTGCACTCGAGAGAAATATTTTTCAATCATACACCCAAGGTTTCCCAGACAGCAGATATCTTGACTTCGTGTTACCTTGGCATAAATCTTAAAATTTTTGATACAACTTTCCTACACTAACGAAGAAAAAAGTAATTGATTAAAAACTTCTTCGCGTATGAATTTTAAATAGAATAAATCTATGAATGATCGGCTCTTCGAGCCTTCGAGAAAAAAAAAACGTGAATAGGTTTTTTTGATTACATGCACGCGATAATTTTAACCGGTTCCTTAATTTCCCAGTCAAGCAGGTGGGTTGAAACAGGGCCAGGTAAGAGAGAACCCATTGTAAAATACGGGTTTCGCTTCCTATTTATCTTGTTCTTTCCCAGAAGCAGGCGGTTGATGGTGACCAGGAGTGGGTTGCATCATCACTATAGGATGACGCAACTGTTTCTGTCCCTCTATTCTTTATCTCAGAAAAAAAATGTAAGTTTTAAAATATTCGACTTGGTGGCGGTTGAGAAAAGTTGTGTTTGTGCAATCCTTTTTTTCCGCTGACTAACCTCACAAGTGAAGATTCAAATTTACAGAAAAATTAGTCATATGTGAAATTATCATGATCACATAACAGTGTTCCCCAACCTTTTTTGGGTTGGGGAATTTTCTGCAGAACAAAAATATTCTGCAGACCAGCAACGTTTTTGCACACTCAAAAAAAGTGTTGCCTGAAATACTTTATGGCAGGTATTGAAAAAGTTTGTTTTCTCGCAAAAGAAAAAATTAAGTTGAGAACCAATGAGGCAAGTAAAGTAAAGCAATTTGTCTCAAGTGTTATAAAGAGAAATCTAACTTTTATTTTTCATGAGATAATTTCAACTGAAATTGCCTTGCAAAAAATTCAGTTAAAGATACTGTAATGTCTTTCATTGTTAGTTTTGATGAATTTATTATGCTTGAGAAAATTTCCTGCGGGCCGGCAAAAATCTTGTGTTGGGTAACACTGATGTGAAAAGCAGTGTTGCCACAAAATCTGGACAATGTCTCAAGATACGGACACTTGATAGAAAATGTCTGGAGACAAAACTGAACGTTTACATTTTTGGCATCTCTAGAAAAAATTTAGCTTTTAAAATTAAAAAAATTAAAAAATGGCATCATAAATTCACTATACAGTAATTTACATGTATTGGAATTCAATGAAGAGACCCTTTCTGAAATCTTAAAAGGATCAAGATAAATGGTTGGCCTTATATGATTTCTCATCAAAGATTCTCTCTAACTTGTTCATTCAACTAAACCTCATACAGAAACAAGCTGAAGACCTTGTGCTCTAAATTAATTTTTACATAAGGTGCTTGGAATGCAGCAAGTCACTCGAGTAAACTTCAAATGATGAAGAAAACCCGCTTTCATTTTTTAATCAGTTTTTAAAAGTTATTCTATGGGAAAGCAATAAAGGAATATTTGGTTGACCTTGTTAATGCTGAAAAGCGGCAAATAAAGTGTTCTGTTCATTCATTCAGTAATTCATAACCCACAAATGGCTACTTTTTGCTCCATTTTTTAGAGTTATTGCCATCATTTTTGCCGTGTTCAGGAAGACTTTTGCTGTTTCTTTGATTTTTGAACTACTTTTTATGCCAAAAAATCATGCTTTATTCTCCAGCATAGTTATTTTCTGTATCTTGAAGTTGAGAAAATTTATTTTATTCAATTTTTGGGGAGCTTCTATTTAATTTTTGATCAACAAGATATGAACCAATTAAATATAATCCTATTGAAGTCAACAAGAAAATAAGATCTAAAAATAAACTGTCCCAAAAATGAATAATTATAGCTCTTGGCCAAAAATTAAGGAACATTTAGTCAAGGAGTCTAGACAAATTGGCAACCCTGAGAGGTTGTTCAAGAGATGGCAGAAATATTATTCAACGAATATTTGATGCACTTCACTGTAACTATTTGCGTAATGACGTGATTATTTTTCGCTAGAAATCCTCCATGAAAAAGGTGAATAACTTTCTCTGTACGGTTCTCTTCAGGGTTTCGGTTCATGGTAATAAATTTCTTACCGCAATTTGAAAAAAATTAAATGAACTGCGCAACTTTTCTTGTTTATAACGTTGTTGAAATTTGTAATGGATCGGTTTATCGCTTCTGGACAATATTTCATTCTCCTGAATTTTGCACCACGAAAAATTTCCGCACACTTCCAGCACTAATCTTGTTTTCGTTGCTGAAATGCCCTGCTTATGCCGAAATTTTGATGATATCCAGGAATTGGGTGATCAGGTTCATGGATCATCAACGACTTGATTCATTTTTTTTTTCAGAGAACAGAAGGGCGTTTGTTCCGTAAAAGAACTCAATTTGCAGTCAACCTGTGGGCGGAAATTCAATCGTAAAGAATTACGATTTCAGAGAAAATCAAATTTTAACACTTGACTCTTATCCACTGAAGTGACGGATTCTTTCTTCTTTTTTTTTGGAAAGGAAGAAAATGGCTTCGAAATATGAGAGATTAAATTCAAAATCAGCCATCCAATATCCATCATGAAATGATTTATTGACTTACATGATTTTTCACGACCGGCTGAAAACGTGAGAAATTCTTTTTTTTTCAATTTTTGTTCATCGAAAGAAGTGAAATAAAGTTTGACTTCGTGAAATCAAAGACAGTTTTCGGCCCAAATCACCCAAATTAAAATTTTATGAATTCTTTTAAACATAAATCCATGTCAAAATAATGTTTTAAGAAAAGTCAGTTGATGAGTCACCAAACCTTTAGAAATTTTTTCTCCGAAAGGCAAATACTTGAAATTCATCAATAAAATTATCTCACCGTTCCCTAAGTTGTTATTCAGGTTTCTTTCAGGCATCATTTTAGAAAATTCTTCCGTATTTTTATCCACAGAAGAAAGAAAAAAAATGCCGATGTGACGAGTTTTCTTCCACATTTTTTCGCATCAAATCGTGTCACGGTTCACTTGACGGGTCTTCAAAATATTTCCCCGCGCTGAATAAAAAATATTGAATATATAATAAATATTTTTGAATACTTTATTTACACTGATTTGAATTTCCAACAATACAATTAGTCTGGATTTTTCTTACATTTTTACACATAAAAAAATGCATATGACCCATGAATTTCACTCAAAAATTGAGACACGCTTCATTACTCAACAAGTTAATTTATTTCACTCGACAAAAGATAAAAGTGAGCATTTATTCACTCGCAGACATGTTTGAATTCCTGTATATATTGTCATGGAAAACATGCGTGTAATTTTCTGCTACTGTACAAACCGCTTGGAATAGTTTCTGTATAGTCAAGCGTGACAAGTAGGCATACGTCTTGGATTCACGAGCTTTTAAAAAAAATATTTCAGAATCATTAAAATTGCAACAACAACAGCAACAAAAAAATAAGAAGATTGCGCAGCATTTGAATAAATAGTTTCCTCTCGAGTTTACAGGATGAAAAATGTCTTTTCCCTCGCTTCAATGTATCCAAAAGTACACAACTGCGTGTGCAGCAGCAGCTGTCGCAGATATTTTTTTTTTGCACGCAGAAAATCTGTTCCATTCGCCTCTCGCATTTACTTTCTTCATTTTATTTTGAAGATGGGATTCTCTAAAACAGGTTTTCGCGGAATGTCGAGAAATGTAAGGGTTGGATGCACAGGAATGCGCACGCGACGTTTCCATCACCGAAACAAAAACAAAAAAAAGGTTTCAGTTCCTCCATTTCTTTCCTGTTTTGACGAGGAAATTTCGTGGAAACAGTCCCGAGTGAATTTATGGAAAGTTTATGCGATTCTACAGACACATACGAATTTTCAACGACCCAGCTTTCTGACCCTAGGAATCCGTTGGTTAAAATTGAAAAAAAAAAGGTGTGTAACCATCCAGGTGTGGCTGAAAATACCCCGACTCTGGAGTGGCTTGAATAATAAATTATGAGTCATTAGAATAATTTTACTCGTACTGGAGCTTTTCCAGAAGGCGAGTATAGAACAAAGTATCAGCATGATGTAGAAATATTTTGTTGAAGTGAGCAGAGAAATGAGTTGATCATTGATTATTGACCCATTCACTGTCAAATTTCATAACACACCAATTTTTGTTTTATTTCATTTCATTCACACATAGATAGGCTTGGGACATTTTTTTTTTCTAAACTTCAAAGTCAGAATTTTGTCAAAAAATTTGAAAATTGAAGTTGATTCCTAAATTGCTACAAGGACAGAAACGATTTTGAGTTTAAATGCAGTTGAAATTACCTTTTTGTGCCATCCAAAAATCATGTTTCAACTATCCCACACAATCTCTGTAACTCAAATTTTGTTTTGCTCCCATAGTTCTCCCTCTCCCTCTCTCTCTCTCTATATATATATATATATATATATGTTATAAGGGATATCAGCAAAAAATTAACTCTATAACAAACTCTTTTCTGAGTCCCTTGAATTTTGTTTTAAAATTCTCCAAAATTTATCTCTGCAACAAACTTTTTCCTGGTCCCTTAAATTCTTGCAAAAGAGAGAGAATCCACCTAATGCAGGAAGACTTGTCCACAATTGTATTCTTACAAAGGATTTTTCAAGCCTGAGAGTTCTCTCCTCATATTAAAGGAGTTCTCTACCAAATTCCCTCTGCAACAAAATTTTTATGATTCCTCACATACTGTTTCAGAGAGAGAGAGAGATTCTATTTATTATCTGCAGAGATGCTCAGTTTTCCTCCCTCTTCAACTATTTTGTCTACAATGATATTCTCTGTACAACAGTTTTTTTTTTCAGGTCCCATAGGGTTATCTTCCCATATTATTTCAGGTCTCATAGGGTTATCTCCCCATATTATAGGAGTTCTCTACAACAATTTTTTTTCTGGTCACTTGAATTTTGTTGTAAAGAGATAATGTGCCTAATACAGTTGGACTCTCTCTAACAACAATCTTGTCTACTACAATATTCTCTGTACAACAAATTTTCTTCAGGTCCCATAGGGTTATCTCCTTCAATTAAAGTTTTCTTGAAAAAATTATCTACAAAAAATTTTGCATTGGTCCCTTGACTTTTGATTTAGAGAGAGACTCCATTTAATATCTGAGGAGACGCTCAGTTTTCCATGGCGCTCAGTTGGGCAGTCGTGACTTGTGGGGCGCTGGCGGGGAGACTCAAAAGGAAACCAAGCTTGTTATTTATTTTAGGTAGTAGAAACGAATTCATCAACAAAATGAAATAAAATTGAGAAGAGAAAAAAAGAGAGAGAGAGAGAACTGGGACTGGTTTCCATCGTCACGAACATCGAGACACTGAGGAGGAGATTCGTTGATGGAAACCCAACAGGGGTGCAGGGGAAGAAAAAAAAATCTCCTTTCCAAGAGAACCCAGAGCCGGAACTGGGAACGTCTGGTGAGTGCATTAACATTTCCTCTCGCCCTTCTTTTGGCCTTGTTCGTTTTTTTATTACTTGTATATTCTACCAAAGTTTCCTCCTCTCTTCTTCTTCATCATCATCTTCTTGCACAGGGTTCGGTCTTTTTATTTATTTTTTGCTTCTTCAATTTGCCCTGCGGATCTAATGGCCCCCAAAAGGGTCAACCTTTTGTGGACTCAACCCCTCTTTTTTTCTTGCTCGTGTATGTGTGTGTGTTTTTCAAATGAAGGCGGTTGGAACTTGAGAAGGAACAAGGAGCGGCTTTCTTGGCCGTTGAGTCAGACAAATTTTATACCTATCCTCCAAAACGAGGGGCTTTCGTGAAGTTTTATTTTCGTTATAAGGTGACTAGAAATGTTTTTAAAAAATATCAACTAGCCCTTTTTGTCCCACTTCTGCCACTTGAAAATAAATATAAAATTACAAAAGTGGACTCTCTCTACAACAAAATACAAGGGACCAACAAAATCCCTTGTATGGAGGATTTTGTTGTAGAGAACCACAATGAGACCCAAGAAAATTGAATGAAGGCAATCGTTGTAGAGAGACTCCACCTCAAGTGAGAAAGAATACTCTTTCAAGGCATTTCATACTGATAGAAACAAGCTTAAGAAAGATTCACAAGTATTGGAATCCAATCAAGAGACCCTTTCTGAAATTTTGAAGGATGGAGATAAACTGTTGACCTTATATGATTTCTCATCAAAGATTCTCTCTAATTTGTTCATTCAACTAAACCTCATAAAGAAACACGCTGAAGACCTTGTGCTCTAAAT
>CAJPEX010000787.1:0-80752 GCA_905338405.1 Notodromas monacha
TATACTCCTATCCTACAGACATGCTTCCTGAGAAGAGGCAACAACAGGAGGGAGTGACCTGAACAAAAACAACTGAACCAATCACATGAAACACTGTATGATCACATACACTACTCCATCCAAAACAAGTGTTAAAATAAAATTTCTCTTTAGTGAGTTCACTTTAAGGACCAGAATTGCCTTTTTTAAAGAACAAAAGCGCAAAATACCATAACAAATTTTCCAGAAACTGTACAGTTCAACATATGTGGTATTTCCCTAACATTTTTCCACAGCTCTCACAATTATTGAGATTTAGCAATTTTCCACAAAAATTTCAAATTAAAAAGGTAAACAGAAGTAAGAGAATTTTAGGGAAAAACTACATACTGTACAGAAAATAAGAGATCAAGTCAATAAATGGATCACTTATTTCTTGAAAATACAGTGATTCAATTTTCACTGGAGAAACTTTTTTTCTGCCTGGAAATGAAATTTTGCTTCAAGATTTTGTGATTTGCCCAAATCAAACTGTTTTGAAGAATCAAGTACTGTACAGTAATTTATGGAGGAAATTTCCCATGAACCTTGCTGCACCAAATGTTGTTTATATCAAGTCATCTTGATCCCCAGAATTTACTAAAATGAGATTTTCCCTGACCTCAACTGAGCTCATTCCTCATCCACACATGCAAAAAACAGGGATGTATCCATCAGTCTACAAGTATGTCCCTTATTGCTCTGAAACTTCAAATTCACAACATAATTTTGAATAAGTGTGCAACCAATGAAGACAAAGGGATGCATCAAATGAATTCTCTGAATATCACATATTTGCCTGATGTAAATAATTCTGAGTAATCTCAGTTTCCTCAGTCCAGTTAAACTGTGTGTGAAACACATGAAAACTTTTTGAAAATACGGTCAAAAGTTTCTTCTTTGAAACCATCAACTCAAAGGCATAAAAATAAACCTAGAAAAATGCGGAACAAAATAGGAATGTAGAACCTATTTTCATTCCTCATTCTCTCCATTCTCTTCCCCACGCAAATCTTTGGCACAGTCATTGCCTCCATGGTCTTCTTGGCAGTTGTGTTCATCCACAAGCTATTTTCATAGTCCTTTGCTCCATCAATCCCGCAGCATTGGTACTACAAATACGTTCAGCCTCATTAAAAAAAACTGAATCCATGGAATATACAGGGTCAACCAAAACAAAATTTTAAAGCAAATTTTCACAAAGGTATCTCCTCATCTGGTTTAGATACGCTTCATATTTGGAGTTCTCCATACAGCATGTCGGACTTATTTAAATCAAAATTGCTTGAACAAAAAATTAACATTAAAACAATTTAATGCATGTTGAATAAAATTCAGAATTCTAACTTCAAGGCTTACTACTGTATTTGGAAACCTGTTCAAAAATCCTTACTATGCAAACAACTCTCAGGGGCATTGAATGATTCAAATATAATGAAAACAGATAAAGTAAATGAAAACAATTTGATAAATGAAGGTTCAATTCAATTTCATACAAAAA
Source organism: Notodromas monacha (assembly GCA_905338405.1). Classification (NCBI taxonomy): domain Eukaryota; kingdom Metazoa; phylum Arthropoda; class Ostracoda; order Podocopida; family Cyprididae; genus Notodromas; species Notodromas monacha. The sequence continues at coordinate 1,520 of CAJPEX010000787.1, forward strand.
TTCAAATGTTTGTAGGATTTCATTCTTCAGTACTGTACTGTACTGTACAGCAAAATCTCACTATAGTAAAACAAACTCCCAGGGGCCTTTGAAAAAAATATAATAAAATTAGAAATTAAAATGCAATAAAAATAATTAAATGTGGGTTCAATTTAATGGAATACAAAACTGAAATTCAGATGAGATCTTGTTGCTGAAATACATATACTGTAATTGAAATATCATAAACTCTCAGGGCCCTTCCGAAAAATTCAATGCAACACCAATATACTACGAAGAAATATGAAAATACAATGAAAAAATTACATTTTGGTTCAATTCAATGCACCAAAATCCGAATTTTCATTTTTATGTCTGAAATACAGTGAGACCCTGATATGCAGACACTGCAACATATGGACGTTTCAAGTTAGGGACACCGTAAATTTAAGAAACTGGTCCAACACCCAGACTTTGGCTCAAGATGGGGACACTTCGCTGGCTATCGCTGGCTATTTCCATTTAGGTAAAAATACTTTTCTACTTTTGATATCTCAGACAAATTGAGGTATTTTTATTCACAAAAATTGGAATACATTTCAATATAGATTTACTCTAATTCACAATAAAAAAAATTTTTGATTTTGTGCTAAACAAGAGTACTGTATTTTTTCATCATCTGTGCACATTATAGCCGGACTTATTCTTGTTCTTCGCTGGTTTGGGCTCCTTTTCATGCCAAAATATCAGGTTCTATGTGGGATTTTTTCTTCAATCCTGTTTTCTATAACTTGAGGTTGTCGGGAAACAATTTTAATTTTTTTTTTGGAAGACTTATTCCTAATTTTGGACAAAATGGAGAACAAATTGAAAACTTTCACTTGGAAGTCAATAGGAAAACAAGGTTTGACATGCGGACAATTCAACATAGGGACAATGTTCAAACACCAATCATGTCTGCATCTCCAGGGCCCACTGAACAGTGAAATCGGATTGAAAAAATAACTCCAAGGGACCTTCAAAAATGTTATACTGTACAATCAGAAGGTGAAAAACTATTAAATGTAGGTTCAAAAGTCAAAATTCAAATCATCATACAATTTTCCTTCCAAATATCTCAAGAAAAAAGTCACTACAACAAACAAACAACTCATAGGTATCTTAGAAAAATGAGACACCATGCCAAAGTTGTTATAACAAGATTTGTTGCAATGGAATTTCACTCTGTAGCAATTTTTCAGTCCTGAAAAATGGTTTTTGCTTTTTACTTCAACTATGATTTTTTTTTCATTCTAGGCTGAAAATTTTGATTGTGATATACGCGTGATACTCCAAGAAAAAATTCCATAATTCAGAGGTACAACGCGGTCTTTTACCTAAGTCCCAGGGAGTTTTTGTCAGATTTGGAGAGTCCACATCCTGTTAAGGTTCTCTAGAAACTTTCGAACTTTGTAAAAGAGTTGTAATAAAGTTGGGATGTTTTAGTATTTGTAGAGAAAGAAAACAAAACAAACAAACAAAACAAGCAGAAGAAGACAAGAGCAACCTTGTACTGGACAAAATCCACCGCAGTCGTGAACACGGTGCTGCCGTCTTTCTCAAAGTACCTCCGCGCCACCTGGTGTCGCAAATGCGCATTCAGGTCGTGCATCAACACCCCGCGATACACAAAGCAAAACGCCCCCACGGTCAGCTCGGCACAGAGCACGAGGAACAGACACAGAGAGTAGGTGACCAGCATGCACTTGCTCTCCTGCACCGCGCCGCAACAGCCAAAGAAGCCCACCAGGACCACAAAGCCGCCCAGGGCACACAGAGCATACGAGAGATAGTCCAGTACTTCTGCTCATGGGTACAACCGTCTGTGGTCAAGTTTCTCCATAAAGAACCTACCCAGGTGATCCTAGGTCTGAGGCTGTCGCTCGTTGTGCGTAGGGCTCTAGACAATAACAATTGTTATGTATGTATGTGTGGCACACATGGTTTCAATGCATCTTTTTTTTATGGACAGATAATGAATGGAAAAGAAATAACTGCATGGGTTCTCAACCAGTGCTCCATGGAGCCCCAGGGGCCCTGCACGCTATTCTCTTGACAAGATGAGTTTCAGAAATGACATACTGTACTGCATTAGAAAGAAGTTAAGAGTCCTTTTACATACAGTACAGTACAGTAGAAAGGTAATATACTGTACAGTAGAACAGTAATATACAGTAAAGTAGAAAAGTAATATACAGTACAGTAGAAAAGTAATATACTGTACAGTAGAAAAGTAATATACTGTACAGCAGAAAAGTAATATACAGTACAGTAGAAAATTGATATACAGTACAGTAGAAAAGTAATATACAGTACAGTAGAAAAGTAATACAGTAAAATCTCGTTACAACAAACTTTTGGGGACCGCAGAAAAATTTTGTTATAACGGATAATTTGTTGTAACGAGATTATGAAAAAATGAATGGAAAATTTTTTTCAGCTCAGATCTGCATACATTCTGAATCAGGCTTGTCTTTCAGTTGAAGAACTAAAATTATTGTTCAAAAAATTCAGTGATTTTCTTCTGAACAAAATTCTTATTCATTGCTGCTGGCAATGCATTCTCAACTTTTTTCAGCAGATCATATTTTTCACCACTTGCAATGTAAGAGCATGCAAAAAATTTAATTGACCAGACACAAGCAATCATTTCAATTGCTTGCTCATTGTCAATGTCAGTATCCTTTCTATCACATGCAATGTTTGCAAGAATTTTCTAAAAAATATTTTCCCTGTAATGAACTTTCACAGTTTGTATTATGCCCAGGTCCAGAGGCTGAAAAAGTACTGTGCAGTTTGNCCCAGGTCCAGAGGCTGAAAAAGTACTGTGCAGTTTGGTGTCAGGTACTCCACTTGCACATTATCTAGACAAGGAAGAATTGTGTGGACAGAGCAGTTGTCCCAAACAAGCAAGATTTTCCTTTTTTTTAATTTGCATGTCCTTGTTGCCCTGCTTCAGCAATTGAACAAAAATTGCAGTGGTCATCCAGTCATACTTGTACATTCTTGAAACAAGGTGCTTTTGCTGATTTTCCAATGAAGAGTGGACTCAAATTATCTATCCCTGAAGCATTGCAACAGAAGATGGCTTTCAGTCTCTTGCTTTGATTTTCGGCTACCATGGCAAGGATAATTTTTAAGAGCCAATGTGCAATTTGGTAACAATTTAGAAAAAAATTTCCATTTCATCTGCATTGAAAATGCTGTCAAGGCTGTAAGATGCAATACTTTTTTCATCTCACTGACCTGCCACTCATTCACTTTTGTGGTGAGAACTGCTGACTCTTCCGCACAGATAACTTTAGTTGAAATTCAGAATCAATCATAGAAACAATTAAGCCACCCAACACCACCTAAATGATTTTTTGCCAAAAGAAAGTGCTAACTGCCTGGCTTTCTCTTGAATTAGGGGTCAATTTATAGGAATGTTGCTAGATGGCACTTCTTGAAACCATGCAAAAACAGCCTTGTACAGGTCTTCATGAGTAGCAGTCCACATTTGCTTGCAATGAGGTCTCATGTTGAAGTCACACAATTTAATTTTTGACAAATTTTTAAAAATTGTTGACAAAGTTGCAGGCATAATTCCAAATTCACTTGTCACCACCTTTTTTTTGTTGTCATCAACTGCAGAAAAAATGCTTAGCTTCTTATTAAGAGTTTATTGTTGGCATTTTCTTTTTTGCAGTTTTTCATCCCCCATTCTGTGGACTGCCAAAAAATAATTTTGAAAAACAATATGGAAGGATTTTTGCCATGACTGCAGGGTGACAGCACCATTAATCCAAGCTAAATGATTGCATATTTTTGCTTGAATTTTTTCTTTTCATTGTTGTTCATTTTCTAAAAGAAAATTGACACATTTTTGCACAATAAAGAGGCAAGGTGTACATTTTGTTTAAGAAATTTGACTGATTTTTGTAACCCTGTACATAAAACTGACATGCATTGCTGTGTAGAGACACAGGAAAAAAAAGAAGGCAATGAAAGAAATGCACTGAAGTGGGAAACACAAGCAATTTAAAATTAGAATTAATTTGTGTGGCCAAATTTTCTATCTTTATTTTACCAGCAATTCTTTTCATACAATTCTTAGCATTCCACAGTATCCAGAATTAAAAAGTAAAGAAAAATTCCTGTGTTCACAAAATTTGTGCTGAACAGTCACTGTCCAAAGTTGTACTGGAACCTCTTTCACAATGTATGGGACATGAAAATTCTTAATCTTTTGGGCATGCATCTTTATTTTTATTCTTCAGAAGATGCTGAAGAACTGCTCTTTGGTTGGATGTTTGGATGGATTTTGCGCACTTCTTGGTTCATGGTTTGATCCTGTAAATTTTAAAAAATGTATTCCAGGGAAGTCGTTGCTGTTGGGGCAGTTATTCTGTATTAAAGTTTTTATGTATTTGACTGTCCTTCCTGCAAGTTCATGAGAAACAGAATGTTTGGATTAACCTCCAGGGGCCCAAACAATTCTACATGCAATTTTTGTTGTGTTCTAGGAAGGGGCATTACATGTAAGGGTGGAAAAACTCTCTCTCCTGGGTGGATCCCATGGAGATTTTGAAACATTTGGGCCTCTGTTGAGGCCTCTTTTGATTCAGGCTTCAATGGTGAATAACACAAGCAAATTTCAAGTAATTTTTCCAAATTTTTCCACAAAAACCAAAAAAATTGCATCAAAAAAGTTTGTTATAACGGAATTTCTAAGTTTGTTATAACAAGATTTTTTTAACATGTAGTCTATAGGATTTCTGCCGGGACTTGAAAAAAAGTTTGTTGTATCAAAAAATTTGTTGTAACGGTATTTGTTGTAACGAGATTTTACTGTATACAGTACAGTAGAAAAGTAATATACAGTACAGAAGAAAAGTAATATACAGTACAGTAGAAAAGTAATATACAGTACAGTAGAAAAGTAATATACAGTACAGTAGAAAAGTAATATACAGTACAGAAATTTAAGTCATGAACAGTACAGTAAGTAAGATACAGTACAGTAAAAGAGGATCAGGAATCCTTTCTTGAAACCCAGCAGGAACAATTTGTTACCTACTGGAGGAAACATTGCAAGAACAAAATGAAAGTATTTTTGGCAAAGAATCTTAAACAATGGTACTACAGGTGGAATCTCTCCACAACAAAATTCAAAGGACCAGAAAACCACTTTGTTGCAGAAATAATTTTACTTTAGAGAACCCACACTCAAAGGGTAGAGAAACCTATGGGGCCAAAATAATTTATTATACATAGAAAATTTTAGACAAATTTTTAGAGAGTATACCTATGGTGAAATTTGTAAAGCATTTTGCCTATAATTGCCCTGTTGGTACCTTGAATATTTTAAACTGAAAATTTATTCCGAATGAATTCTTCACAAAAGAAATACTCATGATGATAATAACCAGCATAACACTCTAAAAATTATTCACATCTCCATACATCCAACAAGAGAACAACAAGAAAATCACAATCCACTATAACTTTGACCATTTTCAAGTGTTGAAAGGTCCAGCTCATTCTGTATTTAATCAGGTGGTACACCTTTAAAAATTTGCAACACTGACACATCTTGAAGGAGGTGCACTCCATTAGAAAAATGGTTGAGAGTCTCAGGTATAGATGACACCCTCGGTTGCGCCATCACAAAAAGCTTCTTTTCTCACCCAGAAAAAGAAGTTGAATGCCACAAGATGCGCCTTTGCGCACTTCGCCGGGCAGCCCATGTGCATTCTTTTTCAAAAACTTCCAGGTATTGCAAAAAATGTTCGCGAAAAATTTCAAAGTTCACTTCTCGTCGGGGATTTCATAACGAAATGTTTACGATCCCTTGCGGCGAAAACTAGGGAAAATTTTATCACAAAAATTCCTATCAATTCAGGAAAGGGAAGAAAGGTTCATATTTTTCTTCAGTCATGAATATTTCACAGAAATTTTGCAAAAATCAGAAAGCAGGGAATTACTCGTAGGTGATAATTCACTAACACAGCGTGAAATCACTCAGGCAAAAAAAACTTGACTTCACTTCTAGAATGCAGTGCTCACTACATATGCACTAAATATTTAATCACAGTCTGCGAACACAGGATTAATCTATTTTTAGTCCACTGTCATGAATTTGATCCCCCCAAAAAAAAACATTTCATTCGTAGAATAGGACCAGAGCTTCGTAAAGGCTGGTTATAAAAAACAACGGGTAATATTTTTGTAGGAATTATCGTAATTGTCTTACCTCTTAGTCCCAAACATAAAATTTCATTCAAAAGAATTTTAGGTACAGTATTTAGAAGAAGGATCAAGCTCTTCGAATTTCAAATACGGTACTCGAAAGGGAATCGAATCGGTCCCTCCTTTCTAGTGAAGACTGTCAAGAAATAAGAACCGATTTCAGAAGAAGCTGCGAATGAGCACGGTTTCCAGGAGAATCCCGAGACAATTTCGAAGCATCCTAAGGGAATTACACATTAGACGTATTTTCAAGGAAACACTTCTTTCGTTGCTCATTGAAAAGTAACTTCATCACAGGCTCCAGGAATCCATCACGAATGAAACACTTTCTACAATGAGAATGAAACTTCAAACAGGAATAGCAGAAATGACCATTTTCAACTGACTTCCAATAATTTGAGATAAAACCTACGGAATACCCACCCACACGGAAAAACCTTCCGGGAATGAAAACGGCATTTCCAACAAGAATAATATCAAATTTGCCAATGAAATCACACAAATGACACACCCTGCGACAATAAACCAAAGTAATTTCACAGAAACTCTGCAATCCTCACTCAGAAACTCTATCCAAATCCGCAGATTCACCACAAAAATCCTCCGGCAGATCGAAGACGCACCCCCGAAACGGAGGCCGGAGGGATCTGTGTGTGTCTGTGCATCGCTGTCAACCGTATTGGTCTCAGAAAACATGGCGTCCCCACGTTCTCCCTCTCAGGACTATCTCATACGAAACGTACGCCTGAGAGGGAGAGAGGGATTATATGCTGTATCCACGACAACCGTGAGTAGAGAAGAAGGTTCATGGGGGGGGGGGGGACAGTGTGTGTGTGTGTGTGTGTGAGTGGGAGACAGGAAATCCCTCGTAGTTGATCCCGCATGGAAAGCTTTCCCCGCAAAGGACAAGTAGCAATACAATACTGTAGTTGCACAATATACATGAGGAACTACTGTATCTCTTATTTTAGGAATACAGTAGGCAAAAATTTCCCAGAAACGGCTTAAACATGGATAATGCGATAGGTGAAGATTTAGCTACACAAATTAAACGAATTGAAAATCAAGTTCTGTCAGTACTGTACTTCGCTTCCCAGGCTAATTCGCTTTGAATTATTGAAACTAAAATTTTACACTGCAATTGAGCAGTAATATTATCATCCAGAAGATGAAAAACTATAAATGAATCCCAGCCCTCTGAATTTTGACGCTGTCCCAGTTCTAAAAACATATTTTACAATTGTCATGACATCATTTTTACATACAATAGCACATCCCGGACAGCTGTGCAAACAAAAAATTACGGTTCAACGCCAAAAAAAACTGAATATTAGGGTGAATGAGATGTCAGCTTTCATACCAAAAAATAAGCTCTTTTTCTCAACCCACAGTGGTTTGGAGAATTAGAATTCAGATATGTCTGTACTGTACCTTGCCCTTTGTGGCATTCAAAACTTTCCCAATTCACATTCCACTTCACAGAACTAATTTCCTAGAATAAAAATGTTTCCTCACAAATAATACAAACGTAAAAACCTTCCTATAATTTCTGAATTTAAAATTGCATTTAAGGTGAAGCGATTTTGTGAAACGCCTTATCCGTTGGACTGCGTTCAATCGCCGAACAGATCATCAGAATCTTCCCATGTGGAAAATGTTGATCCCCTCTCTTTTTCGCCGGGTCGGCCCAGTTTCAGGGATGCCCAAAAAGGTGACGCGATTTTCCCAACTCATAAATTCCATCAATTTCATCCACTCTTCTTCTCCCATTCTCCCCAAAGAAATGAGGGCTTGACAAAATCAAACGAAGAATCAAAATTCAACTTCCCTATGACATTAGGAACCAACAAAAAAGCGTTTTGCTGCGAATAGCGCGTCAGGTCTGATCAAGGGCAGCCGGAGTGTCGGACACCATCCACAGTTCCACCCCCCAAAACCAGACGCTATACCAAATCATCGAGGCACGACACCCCAGAGGATGCTTCCTGCTTCACAAATTTAAATCAGGCAAATCCCTGGGGAAACGCACAAAAATGTATTGCTGGGCTTTTCTGTCCCCAAAGAGAGATAGGAGGAAATCGTTATCAGGGGCTTCCTCTGGGTGTGTGTTATCTCTGTCCTGTACACTAACTTTGGTGATAAAAAAAAAAAGGTGAGAACCCTGGTGTCCCTGGTACAGGTCTCAGTCTTACTATGGAGTGCCTGGGGTTAAAAAATTTCTGGGAACCAACTGGCCCTCATGGCCTGGCTTTCTTCAGAATCATATTTGGTAAGGAAATAAAGAGTGGTTTACTAGTGTTAATCATGGTTAAACTTGTCTAGTGTGTTACAACAGGCTTGCTCATGACATGTGACTTGTTTTATACAAGAGGATTCGCTACAGTGGATGATGACTGGGGTGAGAACATTTGCAATTTTCCATTGCTGGAGACTCTCCCCCAAGTTCCTGCAGTGTTTATTGTCATGATATACACCCTGGCCTTGACTGGTGAGTTTAGAATTTGAAAAGTTGTGTTGGAATATGTCACCAAAAGAGGAATAATTTTGCAGGGAGTCTTGGTCTACTTCTTGGACTGAACATCAAAGTATCTGGGAGTCTCTTCACCTTGTCTTATGCCTTCCTGCACATCCTGGACAAGTCCCAGTGGAACAACCATTTTTACCTATACATAATCTTGGCTTCCATGCTGACCATCAGTGACTGTGATTCAGCTTGGTCAGTGTGAAAGTGATCCATCTCAAGCCAGCCCATTTACCTAGTTTTCACCATTCATGGTCATCAAAAGAGGGCTCTGATGATGATCTCTTTCATTGGACAGGAGCCTGAATGGAACAAAAAAAGAAGTGGAGACCTGGCAATACTTGATGTTCCAGTACCAGGCTCTGATCACTTATTTGATAGCAGGGTTGAAAAAACTGGCCAGTGATGACTGGGTTCAAGGTTATTCTGCTCAAAGAATGGAGCTGCCTGGGCTGTCAATAGCAAGGTAATTATTTGAGTTATTAATACATTTCCCCCAATGGTCAAGTCCACTAAGCACAAAAAAATGCAGTGAACTCACAGGTGTCCCTGAGGACAAAATAAACCTGGTTTTCATCCATTGGGGAGGCATGATGTTTGACACACTTATTGGACCAGCCTTCTTGTTCAAGCCAACACGCCAGGTGGCGCTAATTATGGCAACATTTTTTAATGTCACAAATGCCTTTTCTTTCAATATTGGTAAGCACAAAAAAAGTGTTGAGTGAAAGATTGGAATTCAAAGATATTTCCAACTGCAGGAGTTTTTCCCTGGGTCATGTTGGCTCTCTCTATCTTCTTCTACCCACCATCCATGGTAACAAAAATTCTGAGGAACACAAAGGAAGTCAAGAATAGGGCAACAGTGGGCAATGCCAAGAAATACAAAGTTGCTGTCATGTTCATGTTGCATTTTGGTCTTCAAATATTTCTGCCCTATTCTCATTTCATCACAAAGGTAATCTGTAGGATGGGAAATGCTTCAGATGCCCAATAACATTCTTGAATTCACAGGGGTACAATGGATGGACACAAGGACTTTATGGATACTCATGGGACATGATGGTGGACAACTGGTACACAGGATTGCTCAAATTCACACTGAAGGATCCCTCTGGAAATAAAACCTATGAGATCAATCCAAGGGTAAAGCTACCAAATAGGGGTTTGAATAAAATTCCAACTTTTCACTGAAAAAAAAATGCCATAGGGTTTATCAAGATCCACAAGGTGGTCTCAGCATCCAGACATGACACTTCACATGGCAAAATGCATAAGGGATTTGTACTGCCAAGAGCATGCTGAAACAAAAAATTGTCAACAAGATGTTCAAATTTTTGCCACAGACATCTGGAAATCTTTGAACTACAGACCAGTGCAGAGGATGTACAACCCTAGTATTGACCTGAATCATGAAGGGAAGCAATCCTGGGATCCTTTCATGGAAAGCCTTCAGCTTCTTTTACCAGTGATCTCTCACCACCACAGATTCCAACATTCCCCAAGCCTCTCCAGCACAGAGTTCATGCTTTTTGGGGACTTCAAAGGTAATGTTGCAAGAATGGTTCATGTTTTTTTTTCAGTATTTAGTTCAACAAAAATTGTAGATTTCACTGCAGTTTTGATCAATTATATCCCAAAACCACAGATATGGAGAGCACTTATTTGCTACACACCAGCATACAGTCAGCAAAACTGACCATCATCCAAGGCCACATCAAAGCCCAAAGAGTCAACAGAAAAGGAAGCACAGAGTTCAACCTCCAAATTGGGACCAACCACACCACAATGCACATGGGGCAACAAACCTTCATCCAAGTGACATCCCCAACAGCCATTTTTGGCATCACTACCTACAAGTCACCACCTCCTGAACAAACAGATTCACAGGACCAGGTTTCAGGTTGGGCAAAGCTGTGGGAAAACTACCTCAGTGCCATGGACTTGTTGGCAAGGGCTGTGGATCACATCTTCTATGGACTCAACTTTGAGGGAGACATTGAGAAGATCAGAAAAATTGTATTCAAAAGACACTTCTTTGAGCTGCACTGACTTTTGTTTGACTGCTGATGGAACAAAATGACACAATACATCCAAGAAAATTTTACATCATGATCTAAATCACAGTTTTCTTTCCACTTTCTCCCACAATACCCTTCATTGGTTTCTTCTTACTCCCCTTCAAGCATTAATCCCAGACAAAATTCCTTTTCTCATTCTCATTCCTCTGTCGCAATAATTTCAAGAAGAAAGGAAGGAATAATTGGGAAAGAAAAAGAGAAACAAGAATCCAGAAAGCTAAGGAATAGCAAATATTTTCCTCATGCTGCTGTGAGTGCAGATGCGGCCCCATGTGCCGCCATTGGGCGGTATGTTTTTCATGTACAACATCCATGCTTACAAGAAAAGACCCATCTTTGAAAAAAAGCATGTTATGATCTTAGGAAAAAATGATGTTAGAATTTATGATTTGAGATGAGGCATTATTTTGCCTATATATCAACTTTTAGGTTGGGTTACATAAGAGAAAAAGGCTCAGTGTGGATACTGTACTTTCAGGAGCAACTGTCACTACTCTCATGTTGAGCTGAAGGACACAGAAATCTACTTTATAGGTTTTAAACACTTTGGAACCCTGGTCATGAAAAACTATTTCAGTACTTTTTCATTCAATATATTGAAAATTTGATGCTATTTGCCTTGATGGACTCAGTTCTGAGGAAGCAGAAGGTAAAAACAAAACAAATTTTCTAGAAGAATCAAACACTCAAAGATGAATACTATTTCTAACATGAAGAGGTCCAATCTTTCAATGGTTGACTTGAATTTAGTGGATTGGTTAGGAAAGTCAGAGGCACTTGTAAATACTGTATGTTGTCCACTTAAAGACTCTAGTGATGTTTCATGTCTAGGAGTTCCTCCCTCCCCTATTTCCAACTTTCAAATCTTTTCTTCAATTCATCATGTGTGGATAGGCAAATCCTGGAGGAAGGAGGGTCAGCAGTGGATGCTGCCATTGCAGCACTGCTCTGTGATGGGCTCTCAAATGCACACAGCATGGGCATTGGAGGAGGCTTTGTCATGACAATTTGGCACAATGTAACCAGGACTGCACACACTCTTATTGCCAGGGAATGGGCACCCCTGCATGCCTCTGAAAACATGTATGGTGGCAATGGGACCCTTTCCAAATCTGGTACTTCAACTTGAATCAATGATTTTCAAGTAGATAAGAACAGCCTCTACTCACTACACATTTAAAAAAAATGTGGATCAGGAAATTCTCCATTCACATCTCTTGTTGGAAGGTGAAATATTTCAATTGAGTCAGATACAGGAGCTTCAGAGGTCATTCCAGTAAAAGATGAAAGAAGTTGGCCTTTTTAAAAGGTCATTCTAAATTCCAGAATCATTCCTTGATTAGCAATGCAAAATAATTGGCTATTTCACAAAAAATGACAATTTTACACTTCTGGAGAAAAACATGGAATAAATCAGTTGCAACTTTAAAATGTGTGTCACCACCTCTCAATTGATTCAATGATATACTGGTTGTAGGTGGATTAGCAGTTGCAGTGCCAGGAGAGATTGCTGGATATTGGGAGGCTCATCAGAAATTTGGAAAATTGCCTTGGCACAGGTTGTTCCAGCCTGCTATCAAAATGTGCCTTGAGGGCATAGAAATACACAAGCCTCTGGGGGATGCATTGAAAAGCAAGCGGAAGGAAATTCAGGATGAGTCATCACTCAGGCAATGATTATTTGCTCACTTCACCAAAAGAAGTGTTTTTGCCAATGGACATGTCTTTTAGCAGAATATTAATTTTTGCTGTTGAGTGATATTTTAAAATGGAAGCAATTACTGTGGTTGTAAAAATGGCAAAAATGTACTCATGATGGCCTTTTTGAGCAAAATTCAGAATATGGCTGGATGCAACAAGCCTGCTTTAATTATAACAGTATTTCTTCAGCCTATGCTTGAATCTCTTCTAAATAAATAGCATGCAACAAACAACAAGAAGATATCAACTTATCTGTGAATGTTGGACAACTAGGGAGATTTTTTGGAACAATGCCACCAATGATGTGTTCAAAACTGGAGACAAAATCAGGCGACCCATTTTGGCAGCTACTCTCAAGAGAATTGCCAAACATGGCGTCCATGAATTTTATGCTGGGGAAACTGCCAAGAAGCTTATTCAAGACATCCAAGCCCTTGGTGGTATTTTAACTCTTGATGACCTCACAGCTTACAGGTGTAGTACTCTTCACTTGAAACAAATCTGGCAAATTGATCCCAGTTCCTGAATGGCATTTATTAAATCATACTTCCAAGAATGAACCTCTTTTTTTTCCTCTTGGCTGGGATTGAAAAGAGCACATTGGGTGCCAGCATGTTCAGCCTCTTTGGGGTCCCTGGACCTACACACTTCACCAGCACCCACTTCAGGTCCACTACTAGCATACATCCTAGCCATCATGGAGACCTACAAGACAGACCCAGCACCCAGGAACCCCAACCCATTCTCAACTTGGTCAACTGCAGAGAAAACCCTGGTAGCCCAAAGGGTTCTGGAAGCCTTTAAACATGCCTATGGGAAAAGAACTTTGATGGGAGACCCAGAGTTCCTTCAAGACAATGAAGAGTTTCAGCAGATGCTCAAGAATGTGTGTTGCAAGAATTTTGTCAGGATAACCAGAGATAAGATATGTGATGACAAGACATTCAATGACCATGGCTACTATGGTGCTCATGTTTACTCCCCTGATGATGATGGAACAGCTCATGTGTCTGTTGTTAGTGAGAATGGGGATGCTGTGTCAGTGACAAGCTCCATCAATCTGTAGTGAGTTGATTCAATATTATTATAAATCTGCAATTTTCTTCTCAGAGGTGCAGCAAAAAAAAACTGCTGATCCTTCCACTGAGTCATTCAGTAAAATTCATAGCTATACTCTATTGATATTTTCTCCTTTGCATACAATGTTCCAGTATATCAAAAAATGAAAACTTATGACATGGTGCTGCTCAATAAATGCACAGAGTCAGCCTCTTGAAAAAAGTTGTGCTCTGGGAGAAGATGGGATCCATTTCTATTTCTCTTAAATGATGAGGAACAAGTGTCATTTTAAGGAAGTTGATTTCCTGACATAACATTATATAAGCATTATATAAAGCCTTTTCATTATACAAAGAAAAGGCTTCAAACCAATACAAAGTTGTTCTCCAACCAATTTTCATGATGAGAAAACAAATTTTCACTTTCATTCATTTTAAAGGTGATACTTGATAGTATAAAATTACTTTCCATCATCAGCTGCTTGTTCTTCAATTTTTAAAACAGCCAAACGCAAACAATGAATGTTGGTACATATGAAAAGAAACAAAAATGTTAGCTCAGATGAGATCCAAGAGGAGCTTTTGGCATTAGCAGCAATGTCTTGAAAACAAAATGGATCTGTGTCAGGGATGTGTACAAATATTTTCTTACAGTAGGTTGGAGAACAAAAATTCCACCATTTCACCTATTTTACTCAATTTGGCGAATTTCCCAAGTCTTTTTAAAAATCACAATGGCAAGATGTAGGACAGAAATGCTTCATGAAACCTGAGTTTGTCATACTCAGACTGGCCTTTATTGTGTTTTTTATTCAGCTTTGGGGCAAAGATCAGGTCAGTGCAAACAGGAATCATCCTCAATGATGAGATGGATGATTTCTCAGCACCCAATATCACAAATGCCTTTGGTATTCCTCCATCTCCCAACAACTTCATCAAGCCCAAAAAGCGGCCTTTGTCATCAATGTGCCCATCTGTGTTTGTAGACCGCAAGAGCCAGAAGGTTCAGCTGGTCACTGGAGCAGCTGGAGGCACAAGAATCACTTCTGCTGTTGTATGGGTAAATTATTTAAATACAATTTTAATAATCTAAAGAAAAGCTTTGAATGGATTTTTAGAAGAATAATGTTCTGCTTCAACCAGGTGTCACTCCTAAATTTGAAGTTCCATGAGACATTGGGAAATGCAACAGCTGCCCCAAGACTCCATCATCAGCTATTCCCCATGAGTGCCATGACTGAAAAGGATTTCCCTGAGGTGAAAACTTGATCTGCTTTGTGTATGCTTGTGTTACTTGAACACAGATCATTTAACCCTAAACCCTTCCTTTCAAAGTCAGAGCAATTTCTTGACATTTGATGAAGGTCAGGAATTAATTCCTAACACCAATCCAACAATAAACCACACTCTGCATTCCAAAGATAAAAATCCTGCAGAAGCAAATCAAGGTGACAGAGAAGAAAACATAACACTTTCCCATAAAATGACAAAAGAATAGTTTTCTTCAAGAAGTTCACAGGTTGGTGAAAATGTCATGGATTCAATTTTAGAATGACCTTTGCTGTTTTCAAGAAAATAGCTTCAGCATATTCCAGGCCTGTCTGATGTGACTGTCAATGATTCACCTTGCACTCAGACATTTCATGAGTTCATGCATTCAGTACTGAAGCAATCCAACAGGTTTTCCACACATGCAGGCAGTTATATTAAAATATGAAAAAATATGTTCATTATAATTTATAAACATATTGTTATGGAAATCCTCTAAATGCATTTTGAAATATAAATTTAAAAAAATTCCAGATAATATTTTTTTTAATCTGAGATGTATGCAAAGAATTTATTTTTTCACAGCTGTTTTCAACTCCTTTCCATGGGGATTTTTGAAAAAACTTGTTACACAGATGCAATCATTTTGGCTCACATCAAAGTCTTTTCCCCATGTTAAAGGGGTTCTCTACAAGGGAATTCTCCCAACAACAAATTTCTCTGGTACCTCAAATTCGTTATTAACAGAGTGCACCTGGTATAATGAAAAGGCATTAATTTTAAATTAGTTTTCAATTTTTAATTAATTTAGTCCTCTCATAAAATTGCCAAATTCTCCATACCCTCACCCACTCAAAGTGATGAAAATCAAAACAACCCTTGCACTTATTTCCTCAGCCGTAATATTTCCTCAACTAATTAATTGATGCTTTATTGATCCTAAAATACCCAGAAACATGTACAAAAAGGGCAGGAGACATTCTACCGAAAATAATTCCTTTTTTAATTTTAAAAGAATTCGTTCCTACAGTTGTATTCGGACATGTTGAGTCTATACACATCCTGCCTCGCATAATGAGACTGGATAAAAATCAAAATCCCCTGCCATTGATCCCAGCATTCCCTCTCTTCCACACACACACACACACACACATTTATAAAATGAATATACTGTATATGATATGATATACCGTGTAAGTAACACATGCCAACCCAACAGGATGTGGTGGAAGAACTGGAGACAATCGGCCACGAACTGTCGCTCATTGTGGGTTTCGCCAGCGTTGTGAGCATCGCCGCCACTCCCGGCGGATGGAACGCCGTGTTTGACCCTCGCAAGATCGGCCAAGTGGACGGTTACTGAACTCACCTCAACAACAAATGTCTGCCTCCTCCCTTCTTCCCTCTATTTCAATTCGCCTCTCGTTCTCTTTGCACGTTCATTTTCAATATTTGACTCGTGCTGGAGGAGATCGGGAGAATAAAAAGCAGCGCCCCGGATAACGGACTCGAGCTCGATACTGTACTTCGTATATACGCCAGTATATCGAAATTTCAAGGTGGAGCTAGAAGATGCTCGCGCGCGACAAGCAGCGACACCTACGTGTACCGCGAAGAAAATAAATTCCCCCTCCCCGCCACCCTCCTTGCCCGGCGGTAATTTGCTGGAACTAATATTGTATTACGTAACATTCCTAAAGGTTCCAGCATCGCCCTTCTGCTCTGTCCCTCACCTCTGTCTTTCCAACTTCCTTCCCCCCACTCACTCTCTCTGTCTTTCCTTGAAAGCACAGCGGAGGGGAGGGGAATGCGTTCAGTTCAGTACTGTACTTGACAATTGTAGGGATGCACGCACACACACACACACACACATACACACGCACGCATGCCCACACACACATATGGTCTGGTCTCTTCCCGGCGACGCGCGTAATGCTGGTGCTGTTGCTTGCTGCCTTCCAAGGCCCAATCCCGGGGTGAGCAAACCTTCGCTTTTCACTTTCACACCCCCAACATGACTTCAGATAATAGAACAGTATTTCCTATAAGAAAAAGAGGCTTTCTAGGACAGATTGTCAGACATGTGGTATATTTCATACGTTCAGTTTGTACTGAGTACTACTGATTGAACCTCAAAAATTAAAAGGGCACATATAAGTGTTGGATTCCCTGTGTACAAACCTTTTTTATGCACTTCATCGATTTTTTTACTTCCTACAGGAATAAGGGAGTTTCAAAATAATCCTAATGTGAACACGTGGTATGAAGTATCAGGGCATAATGTTTTTTCACACGTAGTTCAATTTTTTGGGCCACAGAATTTGAAGAGAACATTACTTCGTTTGTTTCAGTGAATTGGCTCTGGAAGAAGGGATTCTTCACTAACTGAATTTTCCGATTGTTGGCAATAATTGTTTGCATTTCAAAGTGAAAAATATTGGAAATACAGTTCCTCAAGAAGAATAATATATTTAAAGCGTCCAATTAGAAACACGTTAGACAAAATCCCATAAAATCTAGTCATGAAAAATTTACAAAACATTCACTTTTGCAAAGATTTGTAGTTACATTCCTTGCAATTATCAATTTTGCATACCATTCCCATGAACCAAATTTCCAAGTACAGTAATGAATCGAAGTTCCATGCCTATAACAGTGTCAAGAATGTTACTCAAAAGATCAGTTCCAGTACAGATATCAGAACATTTGATACAGCATTTTTGCATTGGAATATGTATTTATTTTCTACAAATTAATAGCGTTATTCAGCTAGGAAACTGAATTATTTTCCTCAATACTGAACTGCCCTGCTCATGCACGCCCTGAGGAAATTAAAATCAGTTTTCACAATTAAGCCGAATTTTTCCCATCGAATCTCCTCATTAAGAACATTTCTAGGATCTCTAGCAGTCCTTCGCAAAGATACTTCGTCTGCTCAGTACACTGAACCGTACTGTTACAATTACCACCCCCAATGAAATGGTGGTCATCAATTTGAACAGGGTGTACAGTGCTTCACACTTGCGCGCGTCAAAGTTTGAACACCCTGCGCGCGCGAAGTTGGACAGAACAGCCAAGCAACCGACAAAACCCAGCCCACCGTCCCTCCGTGGTTTTTGTCTCGCAAGCACCGGGCGAGAGAGAGAGCGAGAAAAGGAAAGAAAGGGAATTGAGAAAGGGGTAGTAGAAGAGGGAGTGCGGCGCGAAACTCCTTCCGCAGGTATGGCTGCCACCGGCGTTGGATCAACGCAAGGTCGCGCATTCAGTGACGCAACTGCGCATACACGCGGATACACATAACAGACGCTCCGCCCTCCTGGGTCGAGTTTCAACACGCAGTGGTTCTGAAATCCGCTTCCCCGCATTTCGCGGACAGGGAAATGAATGCACTACAGTGGTGTGCCTCGGTTAACACACTTCCTTCATGCCAGCAGGAATTCCTATGAGAAAACTCCATTGGCTGGTTTATGAACATTTTTATGGAATGGTCCACTGGTTTTGGATTCTACAAATACAATCAAACGTCTCTGGAGTCAAATTTCAAGCGACCAGCAAGAAAATGTTGATATATGGAGGTTTGGACTTATGAGAGTGTTTCATTCAGGGAGGTTTCAAGTTATAGGTAAATAAGCATTTTTTGTTGTGTGAAACATGAGAGAATTGCAGGAAATTGTTAATGGTGAAATTCTGTGCCTTAAACTGCTTCTTAAATAAGTTAACAGCCTGCTGAACTTGGAGGCAGGGGTTAATTTGTCCAAATGGATCATGACTTCCTTTCCAAAAACATTAAGTTACTGTACTTGTATATATTGTTTTCTTCTTTCATGTGTCAAAAGAACAATAACCAAAAGGCCTCAGAAAGTTTCATTCAAGGAGGTTTGAGAGGAAAAAGATTTCAAGATGCAAAGGTTTATAATACACCAATTCTAAGATAATTCATATGGGGACTTGACAAATTTTGACTTGAGGAGGTATTTAACTTCAACAGTATTACACAAGTTGAAAAGTCTTGGAAATATTCAAGGAGGTGCAGTGTTCAGAATTTCTTGAAAGAACATTTCATTTACAGGACTCCAAATGCACACTCATCTTGGATATTTCAATGGGAATTCTTATGGCAGTAAGAAAATTGCAAGAAGACAATGTATAGAAACTCATTCCAATACAGTGCTCGCAATCCTTTACTTTCATCATCCTGGGAATGGATATCACGATTTTCAATGTTTAAAAATATAATAAATATAAAAGTCAGATCAACAATAAAAACCCAGTACTGAAGTACTGAGCGGAAAAAACAAAGGGCAGGAATCCTGTAAGAGTTGAAGTTCTCTGGCATTGAAAGTTTTCCATGCAAACGCATCAAAACCAAGCATTTGAAAAAAATGTCATGCAGGTCACCAGGAACAAGTACTTCATGGCAATGCCTCTAGTTTCAAGAGTAGATTCAGCAAGCAGATATTTACAGTTTCAATATGGACATTGGAAAAAGGTGGTTTGATACAGATGGAAACCAAATTTGATTAAAAAACAATGGCAGTATTTTGTTAAACTCATATCTAATAATCTGTATCCTTCAAATACGTTTTAGAGAAAATCAGCTTCTTTACTTCATAACTTTTTTGTGAATGCTAGCATTTTCTCAGAGGTTTTCCAAGCTTCTCAACAAAGCAAAACTCAGGCAATATCTGACAGTTGTCTTCTTGGGCAGTACAAAACTCTGAATGATGTTTTTGTCATGAGTATGTTTCTGTGAATGGTGAATCCATAATTATCTCAGCCCTACTGAATACATCAGTGTCTCTCATATGCTGTAGTTGCTTTGGAAATATAGTACTCTAATATGAAATGGTTTCACTGAAAACTTTCCTACTCATGCTCACAATGACCCAGATTCTCCTATCACAGCACTGGTGACATTGATAAGTTATCTTCCTGCATTTTCTAATCAGGGAATAATAGAGGAAAAACCCAATGCCCTTCATTACATCCCCAAATACTTTCTTTCTGAGAATGTAGTCCTGTAAATGCAGCATTTCAAGGATACATTCCAGATTCATCCCAACAAAGTCATGCAGCCATGATTGGGTCATACATGAATATCTGCAGTATATCAATATTCAAGGTCACAATGGAACTGGTTTGATGATAAAGTCATACCATGTATTGCCAACATAGAAACAAATAACAGCGCATCTATCATGTTCACTACAATGGTTACACATGTTTTGGTATGCTCTACCTGAACTAGTAAACAACCTTGCTTTAGTTTATTCACTATCTTTAAGCTTCTGTGTCAACTGAAACCATTGCATCATATGAAGCAGGAAAATTTAATTCAATTTAAAAGATATTCACCTGGTACCATTGTATATCCTCATATTTCTTCATTTTCCGATTTTCTTGAAAAAATACCTTCTTAAACTCATGGAAAACACAACCACACATCAAATGAAGACTATCCCAGCAAAGAAACAAAAAACAATATTTAAATGGAAAAAAGTTCATTACATACTTTTTTCTGGCAACATCAAGGTTCAGGATATATTTTTCATGATAAATAAAATGAAAAAGTTTGTGAAGAACAATGTCTTCATTTTCATCACATACAACTCATCCTGCAATCATCCCACACCATAGCAAACATCAAGCATTACATACGCATTTCATCACACAAAAATTGCTTCATCAAATTTTCACAACCATCACTCTACAACTTCAAATGCATACATTTTCAGTCAACATCATCTTGTCTCACACAATCATTCACAAATAAAAAGACAGCTTCAAGGAAAGCTCAACACGCCACATAACCGTCAACAAATGCATAAGACTTCACTTAGACTCTCATTAAATTCCACAGGAACCAACGTGTGAGTAAATCACCAAATCCGTGACTTCCCTCACAAGCATCAATAGGAAGAAAGTCTTGTATCGAATTTTCAACAAACTTCTTCCCACACAACGAACCATGACTCAAACAGTCGCGTCCCCAGTGAAAATTACACCAGGAAAGCAATACAGGATTACTAAATCAAGAACACTCCCCCCCCCCTCGTACCAAATATGGCGAAACCGCATCCGGGTAAACCCAAATGCCCAGCCACACCAATTCTTTTCCTTCCCCCCGAAGAAGAAAATAAAACTAAAACTAAATTTCTTCGGAAGAAGGAGACACGGGTTTCCAGCTTTCGCGGCAGAGGGGCCGCCCGCGGAAAGACCAGTCGACCTCCGGGGTTGCGAAACGCGTCTTCCCTGAAGTAGCCCCGGCGGTTGCGCAAATGCCTTCCACGTAAGCACATCTCGCCTCTCTTCCCCCTCCTCCTCGAACCACCCTCTTACACAAAACATTTTCTCACTTACTCCACTATAGGCCGCACACCCCCAACCCCTCCTTCAAGTGAAAAACAAGTTGTCCAACAGCCCTGATGTGGCCTATGTTCTGGAAAATTACGTCTAGGCCACGCTGAAAGAATGTAAGTGAAGACCCTGACTCAAGATTAGATTTAGAAAAAATCTACTGAAGAACGTTCTGATCAAGATATTCGTACATAGGCCACGCTGATATCGACCCATACTTCAAGCATAAAAACCCTCAACTCAAAAGCTCTGGTGTGGCCCAAAGAGCTTGCGCCTAGGCCACAATCTATGCTCGGAACAGTTTGATCTAGGCCACACCGCATGGAAGATAACTTTTTTTTAATTTTAAGTTCATTGAATTGCAAACATGGAACCAAACAACTTCTAATCTTGAAAATTATGGGGGAAATCCAGCTTGTTTCAATTGAAAATCTGCCCACTAAAACTCCAAAGCTAACTAATCTTATGTTAAGTAAGAAACTGTTGATCAGAAGTTCATATACAAATACAAAACAATCCCTGCTTTCAATAATTATCCTCTCCACAAATTCACAATAGTTCTTGAACTAAGCAAATATATCACTCTCCATTGGGTTCTCAACAAGCAAAAGTTCCCTTTGGTTTCAGGAAGAAATTTTTCATGGGAAGATACTACATGACTGTACTGTACATGGAACATCCTGAATAGAAAAGATAACAATAAAATCTCATCAGTTTAAACAAAGTGAATGCTTTCTAGTCTGGGAAATGTTGACAGCGAGGTTCTCACACTACTGAACTACCTGCAATTCTGCAGGTTGTCAACTGAAGAGTGCAGGGTTTTTTAGACAGCTCTCAGCTTCAAGAAAATGTTGACTTTTTTCCAAAACCAAATCACAAAATTCTTATAAT
Organism: Notodromas monacha; assembly: GCA_905338405.1. NCBI lineage: Eukaryota > Metazoa > Arthropoda > Ostracoda > Podocopida > Cyprididae > Notodromas > Notodromas monacha. Next base: position 23,647 of record CAJPEX010000787.1, read on the forward strand.
TGTCTCAAACTTTAAGCCGCATCCAGTCAGTGCGGAATACAGTACACAAAAATACCTATAGTTCAGGTCATGAAAAAGTTTCTGAGCAGTTGGAGGAGTGGGAAGTGAAGCCTGTAGTGGAGCAAAATACAGTAACTCTACTGTACTGCACTTGCGTCAATACGGTACGAGATCTTGACGCCATCTTGAAAAGAATCTATCCCTGTTTGGGGGGAAATAATGTCGAAGAGCTCACCAACCTTTCCGCGAGAAGATGCGTTGTGGAGTATTTTCTCAAGTTCTTTCACCAACACACACAAAAAAAGTTTTTCTTGAGGCTTCTCTTCTCTCACAACACTTCCACGATCACCACTTCAGTGACGTCACAAGACACACGAATAACGCCCGACACTTTCTCGGAATGCCCATATTTCTTCTTCTCTCGTTTTCCCGTTTTCAGCAATGAAATCCCGACGAGGATTTATGTCGCTTCACCGATCGATCATCTCGGAACTTCATTTCCGAGACAATATAGAAAAAAAAACACTTCCACAAACGATGGGACGAACGACGAGGATACAAAACCTAAGGGGGAAAACCTTTTGTTAGTCTACAATTCCGGAACTTGCACAATCGTGATTCACTTCCATGGCGTGACAAACGCGATTAACTCACCATTCGGGAAACAATGAATGCTATTAACAAATACTTATCAAATGAAGGGCGAATATCATGTATAAATACTGTACATGTTACCCACTTATTTCCATGTGAAGTCACAATGCGGAAACTGTATTAGTGAAACTAGCGCCATTAGTTCATGACTCCGGAGCTCGTCAAAAAGAGGATCCCTTTCCACCCAGAAACAATCCGATTCCCTATTACAGGGTGTATGCACGAATTTCACGACAGCAAAGCGAAAAAATGAGAAACTAGCATTCAGAAAACGTAATTTTCACCCCTGTTCACTGAAAACAGGGATTCACTTCTCGAGCTGAAAACGCAGTCCTTTCATCACTCGGGAACACAGAAATTGGGATTCACTTGGTGCTCAGGGATTTCAAGAGCACGATAACTTTACCGATTGAAAATGATGCCAAAAAAGATTCACTTCAGTGATGTGACAATGATTTCACTGAACTTGAGCTCAAGATGCACCATTACTGTAATCGATTTCCATTTCAGCAAATGCTCTTGGCTGACTTGCTCGCGTGGCGACTTCGCGAGGGCGACTAAAGAGTAGGGGGAACTTGAAGGCCAACCACCCGCGCGCGGGACGATGCTGCGTTACATACTCTTTGTGCCACTGGAGACGCTCACTATGGCACAAAAAAAAAGGTGCTTCACACAATGGTCTCCATACTTCTTAGCGTAAAAATCACCAAAAATTATGGGTCTAATCAGCAAAGCTAGATGTGATGGTCACTCTCTTCCCAATATTTCACTGAGAGTACAGTGTTCACTTGAATTACAGCTTGGCTTTTGTTCCTGATCCCTTTTGAAAATGTCCTTCATGGATTCTTGAGCATCAATAATAAATTATTGCATCAATGTTCAACGAAAAAAAAAGATAGCATTGCTCAACACAATCTATGAGGCATACAAAAAGCTCTCCATTACCAAGCAAAAGTACCTTTTGCTCGGCAGCCTAATCCCCAGATTATTTTTTCATTTATTATTTGAAAAGGAAAATTTTGGTGCAAGGACTATTATCCAAAGAAGGATCTACAACACAATCCAATGATTTTTGACAGCCTGAGCCCATAATTCGAAGAATCCGTAGCGCAAGATGTCCGTTATCCGGAGCATCACTAACACTCTTGAGCCCGCATGGGCTCTTTAGGGACAGATAGATCAAACGCAGCATTGTGGCGAAGTTGGATCCCAAGTCTCACGCCCCGCACACTAGTGGCCAGTGGACCATCTGTCTGTCCTTCTTTGCGACTGGTTGCATAAAAAAGTCATGGGTTGCGCGGGTTTTCTCCACGTCTCCATTTGGGCTACAGATCAACTTGAGAATACCCGCTCGCAGATGCTCAGAGTGGAAGATCTAAATTTATGATAAATATTCTTCCTGCTGTAAGAGATACATTTTAAAGACAAAAACAAATGAATAGCCCACTAAAACACTTCGCCATTGCCTCCTTTTAGGCTTTATTTTCATACTTTGGTTTTTCCATACTAATGATTGTCTCGAAGTTCTTCGCATCAGCTATCAAGGATTTGCAGTGTGGATAATTAAGGTGTACTTTACTCGGTATTTGGAGGATCCCGCAGCCATTTTAAGCTCTGGTGAAGTTTTTTATTCAACCTTACCAAAGTCTGTGCGGGAGCCAGCAGGCAAGGAGATGGCTCCGGCTCCGATTTCAAGTTTACTTCACTCTCTTTCCCTTCCCTCCCTTCAGAGCGAACAGTCCCTCTCGCAAATCCCATCACTTCTCCCCCTCTCCAGAAATTGAGAGTTTTCTCAAGTCCCTCACCAACTAGCGCTGTTCTAAGGAAAACGCTCAAATCATTCCAGAGCGCGGGTTTCATGCGTGACACGCCGCGGCTGTTCACGACACTCCCTCGGTTTTGGTCGTATGGGGTTCTGTGGACCACCGGAGAGGGAGTTAACCTTGGCGGTTCAACACCCGCCTCTTCGTTTGATGCGCTGAAGGAGAGAAGCGGCAGAACCATTGGTGTTGGACGCTGTACAACCGCGACACCTACCGTGACTAAACATTTTAAATTCTTTCCTGTTTCAATCAACACGCAACAGGTGTCGCCCTGCAAGACTCCACCCTCTATTCTTTTCCTGTGTCAGGTTCTGCCATATGCATGGCCCAATTCAGGATGAATAAAGCTTAAATTTAACTGTTTCTTTTTGTACACTTTTTTGATTTCAGCCATGGCCTTCATATTTTCAGATGAATGTTTTCGTGTAAATGCATCCCAGACATATCCATCATGCAGTTGCTGCTGGTGATCAACAAATTCAATAATCAAAATTGATACAGCAAGTGACATGCTTGACTGGAAAAAAGTTTGAAATTTGAAGCAAGGGCAAGGATTCATCTGGTACTCAAGTGATTTGATGATTGTAATTTGCATCAATCAATTAAGAGAAACCCCAAAAAATTCTGAAATACAGGGGTAGACTACAACAAAATGGAGAAACCCTAAAAAATTTTTGATGATCATTTTACTCCAGGGCCATAACATATAGAGAGAATTCTAAAAGGGACTCACGCAACCTTGGTTATCCCAAAAACATTTTTTAAATTTTAGATTGTTATTGAGAGTCCACCCCTGAACAGCAAATATTGTATATACACCTGTGATAGAAACACACAGTACAGAAATTTTTTTTCATGCATGGATATATTTTTCTTCCTTCAAATTAATAAAAATCAGGATACACAGCAGCACAAATGAAAAAAGGAGAAAAACCGCGCAACCGATTGAACAGAACCTCCTCGACCCTCCAAAAAAAGTTCTCTATTCACACAAAAGCAATCCACGTATTTTTTCCCTTTTCTCTTTGTACTCCAAGTTGCAATCTCAGAAAAACCATATGTTTCTCTCACCACATCCCTTTTGCACTGCAAGCAAACCCAGGGCAAAATGATAATAATAATAATAATCATAAAAAATCTCCTCTCTAAGCATAAAAGGCAAGGATTTCTCTCAAGTTTCATTGCATCCCAGGAAGCACCCCTGCTGCAAAAAAAAAAACACAAAACAAAAAAATATAGAAATTGTGTGTTGCCAAAACGCCCTGAGTAATGACTTCCAGTCTCTCTTTCTCTCTCTGCCTGTCCTGATCATAAAAAAAATCATTCATTCTGATTAACTCTGCATGTCAGCCTCAGGTGCACAGGAAAGGGAATTACCAACACCAGTGTTGCCAGAAAAAAAGCCAAAAAATTCCAACAGAAACTCTTTAAGCACCTTTCATCTGTCTCTCTGTCCCCAAATCCCCCCCCTCACAAAAAAAACACAAATGCTTGATTGTTTTGGCAGGACTCTCCCCACACTTGGTAACAAAATGTCAAGGGTTACACAGAACCTTTGGGAAAGGATGGATGGATGGAAGGCAGGAAGGCAGGAAAGAAGGAAGAAGAAAAAGAAATGGACGTTGTATTTCTTTCTTTCTTTTTTTTGCTTTTTGTTTCATTATTCTTGGAACCTGGTGCAGGCTTTCTTCCATTTGCACTGGGTGCACCACAAGTCCCTGTTGTCCACACCATAGACTTTTCTGCACTTTTTGCTCTCTGCCCTGCGACTCCTGCTCACCAGCACCATTTTGGGAGATGTGCCTGGCTTTGGACTGTGTCTGGCATACTTGTGCGGGGACAACTGTTTGGCAAAAAATTAAAAAGACATGGAATAAGCACACAAAAAATATAAGGTCAAATTTGATGAAAATGGATGGCCAAGCTGAAGCTTCTGCCAGCTTTTTTTGCAGTGCATTCATGCCTTACAAAAGAACATATTACAACAAGTACCAGGAACACTTAGTATCATGACTCAAACATGGTGACTATCAAGTAATTCTGGAAACTTGAAAATTAGTTGTCAAATGCAATGATTTCTTCTGAAATGATTTTAATGCAGTGCATGAATATTTTGGTCACACCAGAAAAATTTCATTAAAAAATTACAATGGCCCATAAAAAGTTGTTAGTTCAGCCCTAATGTTTCATAAGATTATGAGAAGAATGAGGAACCCAAACTAGTTCAATGCACAAAGGTTTTTATATTTTCAAGAATATTGCAGACAAATATATTTGAAAAGAATTCACTTGAAAGTTAGCTTCATAGGAGTCAAAATCATATTTTCTTGGTGGCATGTAGCATTCATCAATGAAATCTTCAAAAGGAAATGGCAAACTTACTGGTGAGCCTCCATAGGGATGCCAAGATATTCCTCTCTGGGGGATGGAAATTGGCACTGCTGTTGTCCTGCAAGTAATGAAAGACATAAACTGAATTGATAAACAGAAATCATTGCAATACTAGGTACAAAAATCTCCTTGCATAATTTTTTAACTTTAATCACTTTAATCATAGACATAATAATCCTCTCTGTCCAAGTCTTCATAAATATACATCTCACTCTCACATGGAACACAACCCAACTTAGTCCAAGCAAACCAAAAAAGTGACCATTTGAACTAGACATGACCAAGTACAAAAAAAAGATCTAAACTAGTCCAACCTTATCCCATCCAAAACAGGATCCAAGTTAGTCCTCACCAACCAATCCAAACTAGTACTTAACTAAAACCAAACTAGTCCTCACCAACCTTCCAAAATAGGATTCATATTACAGCAGTCCTTATCCACCCTCCAAACTAGTCATATAAACTACAATCCAAACTGGTCATTCCTAACCATCCACACTATTCCTCACCAACCATCCAAACTAGTCTCATAAACTACAATCCAAAGTAATCCCAACCAACCATCCAAAACAGGATTCAAACCACAGTTATCACTAACCATGCAAACCAGTCTTGAAATCTCTGGCAAACCAGTCCTCACCTATCAGCCAAAATAGTCATGAACTACCTGGCAAACTTGTCCTAACATACAAACCAAACTAGTCCTGACATACCATTCAGAAACAGAGTGCCATCTAGTCCTAACCTCTCTCATCCAAAACAGAATCAAAACTAATCCCCAACTTCTCTCATCCAAATCAAAACCCACATCAGTTCAAACTTCTCTCACCCCAAAACAGGATTCCCAACTCCCAAGTACAGTAGTCCTACCATCATGATGACCAACCTTCATACTCAGTGAAAGAGAGTAAACAGTATATCTTCATATACTCTCTCTCTCTCTCTCACATCAAACCCACACACACACACACACACACACACACCTTTGGGAAGGTGAGTGTGACATCAAGTCCGGGTTCTCATGCGGTGGTCGGGCCATGTCCATGTGTGACAAGGTGGGTGCGGATGATGCGTGGAATCCAACGTAGGAGTCGCCGCTGCCTCTCAACACATCCCGCGTCTCCGCCAGATGTCGCTCCTGAACACTGCCCACCACGAATTTTTGTTTCGCTCCCACTCCATCCTCCAGTGCGTGTAGTACGTCGAAGAAGTTCTCCTCTGGTACGTCAATCTCCGTATAGTAGAACGCCAAGTCGTCAATTTCGTCCCTTCAATCATAAATTTCACAATTATTTTCGAATATGGCCACACGAAATGAGTTAATGCAGAAAAGCAAAATAATTTACAAAAAAATAGTTTTTGCGACTACAGTATTAAGCTGCAACTTCAGCAAGAAAAACCAACAACAAAATTAACGATATGAATGTTCATTGATACAAATAATGCTCATAAATGAGAAATCCATTTTGTTCAAACACCAGAACAATACTAAAGTTTTGGCGCAATTTTCAAAAGTGCAAAGGAACTAAAAGGTTTCAACAAATACATCCTTGGTGAATTTATTGCTTTGTGAAATAAAAAAATGCTATCAAACTGAATCCAACAGGAATTCTCTATTTACCATCAGTAATGTTATTCTTTTTTCACAAAGAAGCAAAGCAAAAATTAAAACTTATATTGTTCTTACTCATTATGACTTATATGAATTATATGACAAGAAAAATATTTCCTCTAGAATTGTTACTACAATAATCTTTAAAAATTTTCTGTTGAATTTAAAGCAGGGTGAAAAAAAGGAGCTCAGTGTTGCCAAAAGGACCATTATTTATTTTTTCCCATGGAAAATAGCACATCAAAATTTGTACTAATCAAAACATGTGAGGTACAATTTTCTTTTTTTGAAGATATATTCAGTGAAAAAAATATAAATACTGTATACACAGTATGTGAGTATTTCCTTCTAAAAATTTAGGATACACAGATGCATGATCATTTTATGTATTTATTTGTGTAGAATAATGACAAATGTCATGAATATTTCCTTTTAAACTTTCAAAATCAGAAACTGCAACCAAAGAAAAGAGAGTTTTTCTCAGAAGTTTTTTTTTTCTTGCAAGTTGACCAAGAAAAAAAAAATCTTTGACTTCAAGAAACAGGCCATGACTTTGAAGATAACAATTTATAAATTTTGCCCCCGGGTATTTTAAAAGAAAGAAGAAATGCGAAAATAAATGGGCTCACCCCAAGTGGGTGTCCTTCACGTGGTTCTCAACCACAGAGCAGGTCAAGGTGAGGAAGTCGCACCCCTTCCATGTGCACTTGTAAGCAGTCCTGGTTCCCTCCTGCATAAAATGAAGGACAAAAGTACCTTTAATACCAAGTACCATTATCCAGGATATTGGGGAAAAAATATCATACAATTAAAAGGTGTTCTAAACAAAACAGTGGACCAAATAAAAAATAAAAACAGATTCCCCTGAGGTTTGGCATTGCAAAAACCAAACAAAATCTCCAATTCAAAAATGGTTCCATTGTTTTTCTTGGTGCTACTCCAGCAGAAAAAAACCAAATTCCATAAAAACAGTGAAAAAGATGTTTTTCAAGTCAAATCCCCTGAATGGTCAGAACTAAAATCTGCACAAAGTATAAAATTGAAGAACAAAATGTCCAATTCAAAAACGGTTCACTGATTTTCTTGATATAACTCCAGCAGAAAAAAAAACTGCATCCCATAAAAACAGTGAAAAAGATGCTGTTCAAGTCAAATCTCCTGAATGTTCAGAACTAAAATCTGCACAAAGTATAAAATTGAAAAACTTTCAATATAAAATAATGATCCATTATTCAGGATATTGGAAAAGATTACATTATTACAGGGTGTTTTACATCAAACACCACATGGACCAAATTCCAAATGCAAGTAATATCTCCTTGATCTTTGACACAACAAACTGTCCAATTTAAAAATGTTTCCATTGTTTTTGTTGATGCTACTCCAGCAGAAAAAATGAACTGCATCCCAAAAAACAGTACAAAAGATGTTTTTAAAGTAAAATCTCGTGAATGGACAAAGTATAGAATTGAAGAACTTTCAATATAAAATAATGATCCATTATTCAGGATATTGGAAAACATTACATAATTACAGGGTTGTTTCACATCAAATACCAAATGGTCCAAATTCCGAATACACAGTCATATCTCCTTAATGTTTGACACAAAAAATTGCCAAAAAATTGTCCAATTGAAAATGGTTCAATTTTTACCAAATGATGTTACTCAAGATAAACATGTTCTGCATCCCATAATAACAGTGAAAAAGATGCTTCTCAAGCCAAATCTCCTGAATGGTCAGAACTAAAATCTGCAATAAGCATCAAATTGTAGAGCCTTCAGTACAGAGTACAGTACTGTGCCTTTATTCAGGGCATTGGAAAAGATAATATTATTCCAGTCTGTTCCACATCCAACACCAAATGGACCAATTTCCAAATACAACAGTCATATCTCCCTAATCTTTGACCCTACCAACTGCTAAAAATTGTCCAATTGAAAATGTTTTCAAAATGGTGCTACTCAGGAAAAAGAATTTATAGCCTCAAAAATAAAGCAGTGAAAAATATATTCAAGAGTCAAATCTCCTGAATGTCCAGAAATACAATCTGCACAAGGTATCAAACTGAACAACACAAGTATATAACCTTCAATATGCAGTACTGTACCATTTTCAAGGGTATTGGAAAAACGTAATACTGTACTATGTATGATAGACAGCAGGTCTCCTAGAAAAAATTTTTTGCTGTGGGAAGTGAGGGTTCCTGCATAATTTTTCAAGGGAATCAATGCAACTTTTTTTACCCATCAATAGCAATGTTTCTTTTTTTTGCACTCAAAGTTTCTGTTTCATTTTATAACATTGTATGCTAAAATAAATTCTTACTACATTTTTCGCCTATGACTCATGAAAAGTCATGTTTCACACGACAGTTCCGGAAAACCGGTTTCCCTATACGGACACCTACATTTCTTTTTTTAAATCCAACCCTGCATACACTGTCAAGGTTGCCAGAACTCCAGGAAGCCAGAGCAAGCATTACATGCGGGGAGGAGAAAGGACGTGGAAACGGGAAAACGTGTTGCAACTGCGCATTGCACACAAACAAAAGAAGAAAAGGAAACAAAGCAAGAAAGAAAGGAAGAAAAGAAGGAAGGAAGCGAACCGGCAAAAGACACAGCGGATAGATCAGAACTACGATACTGTACTGTACTCACAACACATGAAACAAGCGCGAGCGAACGAAGCGAACGAACGACAGACACAGAGCATAGAAAAAAGGACAGGTACGACCATTTTCAGATGGACAACACGAAAGACGAAGAAACGAAACGAATCAAGTTGCCCAACGCTTTCCATGAACTTGGGATTCAGTTTTTAACCCGGTTTTCTCTCATCCTATCCCGTCCTCTTTTTCTTTGCATCTCTTCTTCACTCCCGTTGTATTTTAATCCACTCTCTTTCTCCTCCTGCTGATCTCTGTATACCTGTCCTTTTGTCTGTCTGTCTGTCACTCACTCACTCGGCTTCGCCCTTCCGCGCGCGCGTGCGATTGCTTCATTCCGAGAAAGTGACGACTTCATGCACCACTAACTTCGTTTCCCCGGAGCGAAGGAGAAAGGGAGAGAAAGAGAAGAAGACAGAGAAGCAAGGAAGGAAGGGATAAAGAGTATACATGGGATACATGCTTGGATGGATGGATGGATGGAAGGAGGGCATGGGACAACTATGAAAACCGCAACAACGTCCAGGAAGACCTGCCGGGAAGTTTCCCAGAATACAATATACAGGTCACTAGGATGGAGGGAGAGAGAGGCGCGCAGGAGGGAGGGAGTGGACAGCCAAGGATGGTAATACTTTTTCTTCCTCCACTACTACAGTACTATGTTCAGTAATTTGTGAAGTGAAGTAAATTAATGAAACCAGGTATGAAATAACAAGTGATTCCATGAGCATAAGGTACATGTTCAGTACTTCGTAACAAATACTGCATATGATGGGTGTGGATCAGAAAAATAAATCTTGTAGAGTACAGTACTATTCTAAGTCATGTATTTTACACTATTGTACTGTACATTCCTTCCTCCAATATGATGTACAGAAGTATTGTAAAATAACAGGTGATTCCATGAGCATGTGGAACTTTTTACAGCACTGTACAACAAATACTGAACTTCATCTTGGGTGTGGATCAGAAAAATGAACATTGTACTAACTTAGGTTATTTACTGTACACTACAGTGTTCCTTGGTTGTCACATGCCAACTTTCTGCTCCCTTAAACTTTGGCTGAAGAAATCACTGTTTCTGGCATGATTGCCCAGACTGGAAATAGACAAGCCTAAGCTCTACTTCAATGTGACAAATATAGAAGTGGATCAAAGGAATACCATACACTACAGTATAAGATGTTTTAGATTAAGCTGAGCCTTTTCACATTATAGTACAGCATTTTTGCTCTTGTGTGCTTACTTCTTCCTCCCTAAAATGTGTGGAAGAAAGGAAATTATAGCTTCCAACATGAAAAATGTGAGAGGGAATGAGAGAAAGGCATATTTTATGACATAGAGGTGTGTCTTATACAGTCATACAAGACATAGCTTCTGATTTTTCACTTTCTCCAGGACATTCAATGATATACAGTACTACATATTGTAATGAAACAAATAAGAGATAATTCTCTCTGCAAATATTTGGTGCTGCAGCAACTTCCAACAATCTAAATGTATTTTATTCACATATGATCACAGCATTATTTGAAACCTGAGTATGTGATCTGAAGCACAAATTCATGGCTTCTTGCGCAAAAAAAAATGGAGGAATTCTTTCTGGACACATATCTGGCAACCCCTCTGCGCTTGAGCAATGGATGACCATCCCGGATGTGATGCAGTTTCTGAAACGTTTTACAAGCCACCTTTCTTCTGTCTCCATTATTATTTTTTCATGATTTGCTGCATACAATGCCATTCATCTTCAAGGACGCCCAGTTTATCTTTGATTAAGCAGGGGGCTTGTGTTGGATTGGAAAGAAGGAGTTGCAGATTAAAGGAATCATGCTTCCTATTTCCAGATAGAACAGGCAGAGTTGATTCTGGTACAGCACTGTTTTAATTGTAGGTGGATGGCATTGGTTTCAGGACAACCACATATTATATGGAAATATATATTTAGAGAGGGAATCCCTGCATATACTGCATATTTCACAGACAGTGCACAGAATATGCCCACACTTACAGTACAGTACAGGTACATTTTAACTCTTCTTGGGTCTCAGGGCAACAGAAATATCCATTGAGAACCAGTCTGTCAGATCTAGATGGTAACACTTCTTGATACAGTATTGTAAGAGAGTACAGAATAGTGGAAATAATTATTTTAATCATCATTTGCAAAGGGTGAACAATAACTGATCAGCCCATAAATTAGGCCCTGGGACAAAAAATCCTGGATACCATACATGACACTGGAAAATCTTTGGATTCAAGTTTACCATTCCCTCTTTTAAGGTACATTATATTCAGATTTTGAGTGATACTAATGCTTGAAACAAGTCAGGGTGGCACTGATTCTAATACATTGGAATGTAAACAAAAAGGAAGAAAAAATATCTTAAAATTGTTTCAGACAACTCTTATATAACTTGAAAATCATTTTAAACATGTGAAACTAGGAAATATCCTCACACAAACCATCTCACTTTTGCATCCAGGATTTAGATGTGAAAATTGTATGTTATTGATAACTTAAACCAATGCAATTACAGCACAGGCATGAAGTTTAAATCCACCTTTTTTTTCAATCTGATGGCTTGAGCTATATCATTCAGGAAGTTTGCTTCATTACAGGGCAATTAATCAAGACTTGGTGTTGCAAGCAGATGGTTTCCAAGAGATTCCTTGACTGAATCTTGATAACATTAGTTTTCAGTTCTGTAAATATGTGACTTTCTCAGCATTTCAGATACTGTACTGCAAGAACTTATGACTGATCTAAATAATTACTTGGGATCTGTGTATCTTTATGTCACCCAAAATGCTTTAATAACAATTCCTGTCTTTCACATGTGTAGATTGCTTTTGGAATTCAGTCAAATGAATGGATTCAACAATGCTATGCTAATTTTCTGGGATCTCAAAGGCAAAAGACTTCAGTGCTAAAGAAATTGTTTTTTGTATATATTTCTCTCAAAATTTATAATCAAACTTACAGTGAATTGGTGTTCAATTGCCAAAACATGAATGTCAGCAAGAGCAGCAGCAACAAAGGAAAGTAATGTGGGGAGAATCAGTGTCCATGGGTACCCCTGGATGCTGCAACACGGTATGACAGTACCATACCACACACACACATACATACCAAACCCGATCACAGCTCTCCCTCTTCCTGACATCACATAACGTCATACCAAGCCTTTCACTCCATGACACTGTGGTGAGCATCACCCCCCCCCCCCCCCCCCCCCCCCCCCCCACCCCGTGGTGGGCAACCCCCCCCCCCCCCCCCCCCCGAAAAAAAAGAGGGAGAGAGAAATGAGATCACAACACTGACTGACACACACACACACACACCCTGCGGTTCAACTGTCCCTCCCTCCCTCTCTCTCTTCCGGCCGGCAAAAACGGTTCCTCGTAAACAAACCCCTTCTCTCCCCCTTTCTTTCTTTTTTCGTGTACAGAGGGTTTGTTATGGATCAACCCGGCACCACACAACAAGGTTGCCGGGTACCACACGACTTTCCCCAAGGATGCGACGCAATAACCCCGATTCCCCGGGAATTGCGTTGTTTGTTGTTTTTCCCCCGGCATTCACCTTGACTCTCTCCCTCCATCCCTCCCTCCACTCTCTCTCTATATCTCTGCATGTATACATACAGTATTCATATGTATGAGGTTGACCAGGGAAACTTGGGCTAAATTTTACTGTGCAAGAATTCGGTTGAACACTGCGGAGAATAGAAATTTTGTGGAGGTGCAACGTTTCATTAATTGACAATTTTTTCTTTTAAGTACTGTATCATTAAATAAAATATTTTGGTGTAATAATTTATAAAACAATGGGTATCTTCGCGGGTGTATTGGTTAATTCGGGGTTTTTCCTAGAATTAATTTTTATTTCATTAATTAAACTAAGAAAATAAAAATAAATAAATAAATGAGAAAATCTCAATTTTCCAACTCCAAGGTCTACATGCAATCCTTGAGAAAACTCAACTGGTGGGAAATTAATTTGAACTGAAATGAAACGCTTTAATAATCGCTCTTGGAATCATTTCATTTTATATTTATATCCTGTTATATAAGACAAAGGATATTTTGCTTACCCACAAGCCTACATGTAATCCTTGAAAAATGCAACTCCTGCAAGAGGAATTAGACTGCCACTATAATAAAGGTAAAAATTATAGAGGGAATGATAAAATTATGATATACTGTACATGTCTCTCAGGCAGTGAAAAGTACATAAACAAATTTTGCATCAACACAAACACAGAGCATTATATATAATTTCAAAGAGAAACTGAGCTTTTCAGCCATCACAGTTTACCAAATTTTCAAAAAGAGGATGAATGAAAGCTTTCTCCAGTTTCTCAAATTGATAAAAAAAATTAAACTCTTTTTCAAAATTCTCTCAACAAACATGTGAAAATATGGATGAGAGAACATTCACAAGGAATTTATGCGCAAATTTCCCTCTAGCATAGATTCTTTTGTTTTCTCTTCAAATATCCTGTTGCTTTGGTCCGGTATATTGCATAGCGTACACTGTACACATACCGTACTCTGGGGACGCGGATCATCCAGAATGTATCCATCTCTAAATGGCTTTCGGATGCCGGTCTTGTGCTGTCAACTCACACGCGCACACACACACACACACGAGCCCTACGACACACACACACACACAGAAGGAGAGGGAACCAGAAACCCGGGTTCTACTGCTGGTTTTGTTTGTTTTCATCAACATACGGTACGAATACAGTACTTGTGGGTGATGGAATGATCAGCTGGCGGATACAGCTGTGTCAGGCGTGCGCGGGAAACATAAGATAGGGCGGGAGAGACGGACATCGCACAACCCTGAGCCATCTCTAGGTCTCTCTCCCTCTCTCGGACACCCTAGTTATCTCCCTCCCACTTGCCACGCCCATTTTTTTCCCCCGGGGTGGGGGAGGAAAGGAAGGCCGCGCGCTTTTCGACACTGCTTCCCTGTCCGTCTTTCTCTCTCCCCTAACCGCGATAAAGGCCTATGCCTAGCGGTAACCTGTCAATACAGGGTTAGCCGGAAAATGCTGGGATGATTTTCAAGCAACCAAATATTTTCTCAAGAACTGGTTAGCATACCACATTCTTCACGGAAGTGCATTTAATTCGGGCTTTAAAAAATTGGTATTCATGTGACATTAGTATGAAATTGGTTGTATAGGTAATACTGTGGTTGCTTTAAATGTTCGTTCTTGAAAAATTCAGCTTTGGATCAAGGTACTGAAAAATGTAGAGTGCATCAAGATTGAAATAGATTAAGGTATATTCAGCTAAAGGAGGAGAAGGATTTGTGACCAAAGAATTTTTTCAGGTTTTAGGAGATTGAAATTGGTACACCATTTTATCCTTAAACTTTGACAGCAAGGTTCTTGATACAGCATCATAAAAAATACATGTTATTGCTGTATGAAGTTGGAGAGTATTTTGGGTCATAAATTGAGCTGGACAGCAATCACATTGTCAGAAATGACTCAGTTTTAATGACAATATCCTTCTGCAGTGGTTTGACAAATTTTCACACAGGAATTTATTAGAATGATGGATGATTCTTCAAAAGCTTATTCAAACAGGATCATCATATCAGTGCATTGAATTACTCTGTGATCCCTGCAGTTTGTATCTGTATTTTTTCCAGAGCAGTTCAGACTTCTGTTTTGCAAGATTTTGTTAGATATTGAAGAAATTTCGCTACTCATCCTCACAAAAATTATAGTGAACATTTCCTCAAATTCATAATAAAAAAGGGCAATTCAGTGATGATTTTTCCTCATCATATGCGCACAGTATATCAAAATTTGCGCTTTATCCTTGCCTTTTGAGCTCTTTTTCATGCCAAAACATCAGATTATGTGTGGCTTCCTTTTACACAGTTATTTCCTGCATTTTGAAGTTGAGAAAACCACTTCTATAACATTTTCAGGGGGACTTTCTCCTTAATTTTTTCTTTAGAAACAATGGAACCAATTGAATAAGTTTCCACTGAATTTTATAGGAAAAAGTGATCCAACATAAACTTTTTTAGTTTATTTACTAAAACCCTGTAAATGACAAAACCCACAAGTGGGAATGTTTCAGAGGAAGAAGGAACTACCAGCACAAGGACCAGTTGCCTTTTTTGTCGGGAGGGGGGGGGGGGGGAAAGGCAGTGAACCGCGGCCAAGTGCATTGCTCCTCTCCCACCTACCTACATATCCCCCAACTACACACTCCACCCTGAACAACACATAGGACCGCTCAGTGACCGTTAAGTTTCCCCTCTCTTCTGAGCTGCTGCTGACAAAAAAGGGAGCATTGAACCACAGGAGTTGGTAAGACTTACTAAAACAAGAAGACAAGTGGGGACAGGAGGAAGGGAAGGGAGAGGGTAGGGGGACGAGATTCAACATGCATACACCAACTTGCTTGGTGCTCCCAAGGGTCGACGCACCTGCCACAGCAGTACAGTAGGGTACAGTACTGTACTGACTGTACCACACCATCTGGCAGCAGGTGTTTCACCTCCTCTCCCGTTTTTATTTTACTGTTAGGCATTAGCCAGAAAAGGTATTCAAGGGCCCAGGGCCAAAGTCCTTCTTGTTTTAAAAGCACAGCACAGTATTTCTTTCTTTGGAAGGAGAGAGAGAAGGGGGGAATTGTTTCCAGTTCTTGCCTGTGAAGGGGGGGGGGGTTGAGAGCTCAGGGTTATTGACCAATGGGTTTATATGTCTGAGTTGCCAACTATTTTTTTATGAGGAGTAATTCCCATTCTACAAAAGAGGTATAAATGAACTTGCATTGGAGGTGTGATAAAATAAAGCCATCTATCCAGAGTGTTGTGGCATTACTCAGCTTATGACTCATCAGTTGGTTGCACTGGTATTGATTGAGATATCTTGCTAGAGTGACAACAGTGTTTTCAAGGTGAGATTACTTCTTCCTCTTGATTTGACATAATTCAAATCCTTGATTTTAACTTTGAAAGAAATGAAACCATTTATAATTGGTGTGGAACAACTCAAGCATGGTGGACCAATAAGTCTCACTTCTGCTTTGCAGGAGCATCAAAAAGTTGGATGACTTTTCCTCCCTTAGATAATATCACTTAGAATTTGTGGAATCCCTCAGCTTAACTGACCAATTGGTCTTAGTGGTCTTCTGAATTCTGCAAACATTACTGTACTGTACAGTATTATATAAAATCCAAATAACTGATCCCCCATTGATGATTGTACAAGAATCCTGTATTTGAATTATGAAGGGAATTTATTGGAGGCAAAAAGAAAAATATACCCTTAGACTCCATTAAAATACTGAAAGTGCTTGGCCAATTGGTCTCACACATTTATGCAATCATTTTTCAACAGTCAATTGAATCCTTGGTGATTTTGGGACAGGTCAACAATTTCAGTCATCTTAATTTTTAAAAAACATAAAAACCCTCATTTTTTGATATACTCAAAATTACAGTATTCATCAACAGTTTTGATATGATTCCCCCAAAGAAACTCATCATCAGTGGAATGACCATTTTCTATCATGAGGCAATTTCAGTCATCCATGGAGGATGAGTAGCTACCTGTGATGCTTGAATAAACTCCCAACTTTGTAACCCATAGAATGCATGAAACAAATAACATGGGAAAAGGCTTATCTATCAGAAGCAAAAAGTCACTCACTTTTGGACTATCTTCAAAGTCATCATCCAGTTCTGCTGGACTGTATTCCTTTGGCAAGGGAGGCGAGGGGGTGCCATCTGGGTATGAGGCAATGCCACTGCTGCTGGCTGTTGAACTTGGTGATAGTCTGTCTGACCAGGAACTTCCTAGAAACATAGAAAAACCATTTGTGTAACCATGATGAAAGCATATAATGATTTGAACATGGGACATTTTGACTTTTCAACAGTTATTAGAAATGTTACTGAAAGGAGCCAGGAATGAATCATGAGGTCATCAAAAGTTCACCTCTGCTCAAATATTACTCAATTGGAAGAAAGACCAGGTATAATTATTCTAAGAATAGTCTATTCAAGGGATCAAATTAAGATAATCCTTATATTTAGATAATCTTATAAGGGTTATATAAGGATTTAGATCATCCTTCTTCCAAAGAGTGAAATTTTAAACACTTGGATGAAAGTATATTTGTAGTTAACCAACATTTTCTTCAAGCTATTGCCAATTCCAATTGTGATGCTGACAAAGAGGCATTCAGCTCTTCCAATTTTTGTTTGTGTACCATCATCACAACTAATTCTAGGTTTCAATGCACCATGATTTGGAAATGATAAAACTGGGATACATTAAAATCTAGAAACATATATGCAATCAAATCACATGTCTTGAAACTGATTTTAGTTTAAACAGCACATTTGCATGATACCACCTGGATAATTGATTTTCAACAAAAAAGTACAGAAGGTCAGCATTGTCACTTACTTTACATTTTGCTTTAAAATGACATAAAAACTCAGATATTGCTATAGGAAAAGGGCTGCATCACTATTTTTTATAGCATGGAACCTTTTTGTTTTTTCATGGTATCAAGAATATCTCATCTTGTTTCCAAATTATGCATTTCCTCTGAATGATGCAACTCACATACATTTCCTAATCTAGTTCAAAATAATCTAGAAATGAGGTAATCATTTCACATAATCTATATTCACATTACTCATTTGAGCAATATTTTGCTGACCTGGATACAAAATCAGCTTCTCTGTAGAGCTTTTCTTTCATCACTTGATTCATAAACTCTTCAGAAAGTTCCAATAGCATAACTCACACTGGAACAGATAAAATTCATCAGCATCAACTGTGACACATTTTGACAATACTGTCAGCAGGTCAAGTCTCTGAATTAAAGTCTAAGCATTTTTCTCTTAACCACACCCTGTCTGTCTTTTGGCAGAAGGAACAGCTCATGAAGCCAGGAGAAAAAACCCACCTCTGTGGAAAGTTCAAGGGCATTGAGAGTCCAGGTAAGAAAGGTGTGGGAAAACATAAAAAGAAAATACTGGACTTTAAGCTGAAGGCAAGAAATTATAATGTCAAAGTACTGCCAGGATTTGCAGGATTAAATAAACACAAAAAAGCAAGCCAACAAGAAAACACATACAATTAAAAAGTGTAAGATAGATTAATTCTAAGCTTCTTCCAGATATAAAATGTGATTAAAACATAAATGCCACCTTATTTTTAGCAGCACTGACCTTCCAACTCCCCTGGACTCTGGCCCTCATCAAAAATAAAATAATGCAACCAACAAATTACAAAAAAATCCCTGAGTATGTGGAATGTGTTGCAAAATTATTTTGTGGAATGCAAGAATAAAAAAGTAAGATTACATAAATGAAACTTTTTCAGGACTGACTTCCACCTCTCTTGGGTGCTTTCCCCATTATGAATGTTAACAAAACAGAGCAGCAGGCTCAAGTAGAAAAGAAGAATCCTTGATTATGAGATATAACACCAACATATTTTCTTTGGCTTCTGAAAACACTGGAACCTCTTTGAATGATAATTCAGTCTGAAGTCCCTTTGACATGCAAAATAAAGACACTTGAGTAGAAATAAACTACTGACACAAATAAACTACTGAAACAGAGTATTTCAGCAACAATGACCTTCCAACTCAGCTGGGCTTTGTCCCTCATAAAAGTTTATAACAAAACAGTCAACAAAAGTAAGAAGCAAAATAACAAGCAACTGCATTTAAAGTTTCAATGAATTTAAAATTCTAAAAATCAAGAAATGCAAACATTTTCTACAGCACTGACTTCCAACACTCTTTGCTTTTATCCCCAAAAAAATATAAAAACAAAAAATAAACTAACAAGAGTAAGATATACAAAAAAATCACAGAGACTGACAAAGGAGTCTACAGTTTATACTGCACCTTCAACTTAAAAAAAAACTGAGGATACTTTTTTGAATCTTTCCACCAGCACTAACCTTCCAACTCCCTTGAGTTTGTCACCCATCCAGGACTCCTTGGACTGCAGGACAGTCTCATGAGCACCATTGCAGCAGCACACTCATCCATCTCCTCCTCCCTCTCCTCCAATTGCTGCATGTGATGTTTTTTCTGCTGTTCCTCTTCTTCATAATCATCAATGTTATTGTTGTTGTTGTTGTTTGCAAGCTTTTCCTGCTGCTGATCCCGCATCACACCAATACCACGATCTGTCCTACATCCCCCAAGGAGACAGAAAATATGCAAAACAAACAAAAAAAACAAAAAAGAAGATGAAAACACATGTCCATTGCATCATGGAAGTGTAGGAGGGAGCCAAAACCTGAGGCTTGGATGGAAACATCTGATGAACAGACAGACAAACAAACAAACACCTGTACTACTAGGAAGGAAAAACAAACTTTGTCATGCTATCCACAGGACATTGAACTAGGAATGAAGTACTGTACTGTAAAAAATTTATTGAGTAATCTTGTGCGCATTTAAAATCCAGTAAAAAACCCTCTTGAATTGAAAGAATGAGAATAAAAACACAACCATCAGTAAATTAAACATCCAGTGAATGTGGATTGTATCTACTGCACTGTAAAGGAAAGTCTAAATGCCTCCCAGAATAAAGGATACTTCAGTGAAGCTTTGTGGGTAAACAAAAATATTGAGAAAGGGTGATCATTTGTTGGAGCATGAAAAAATGCCCCCAATCTTAGAATTCTGAAACTGTGTCTTCAATTAGGACCAGGTGATTTTGAAGCACCTTCATCTCATTTATTGTGTCATGCCAAGCAATTTTGCCTTTCCTCCAGAAAAAGAAATCACTTGAAAAGTTGAAGGATGGTAACAATAAAACCTGAAGTCTATTAATTGAATTTGTCAAAATAGGTGGACAACAAAAAATCAAATGACCTCCCTTTCAACTTTTCATAATTATTTTATATTTTTATTTTTTATTTTGGATTTACTTTGGCTAGAAAATAATTTAGCTCTGTTAAGCACCAAAATTTATATTCACAGAAACTTTGCATGATGAAAACACCATTTTGGAAAAAAAGGTGCACATGCTTAATGTAATACTATACACTAAGGATATTCTTGTACTGTACAAGCATTTATTTATTCAGCTAAGGGAAGCAAAAATTCTTCAAACCAAGTATCCTTTGTGAGTCAAACACATACAATGGGAAAAATTGAATCACATTTAAGTAATTTGCTGAGACATTTTCATGAAAAGCAGTTGAAAAAGATTTTTTTCAAAACCCAACAAACCTTGAAAAAACTAAGATGAACATGAAGTAACCACATAACAAAACCCAACTCAAATTTCAAAATTTTAAAATTAAAAAACGATTATTTTTCTTATTCTTCTTCTCTCTGGAAGCTGCGCAAATTCGAACAATCAAGAAACCCGCATTCCAAAAAACACGTCACATCAGAAAATAACCAAACGATATTTTTTTCCTAGAAGAATTGCGTCACAACTTTTGAGTGCGCAGCGATAAGAAGGACAGGGAGTGAGTTGAAAATAATTCCTCCACACCAGCAGCTGATAGAAAGCCCCGCCCCCTTCTTCTTCTTCTTCCCTGTCCTCAAGGACACCACTCAACAGTGAGGACAAATCATGAGGGTCATCAAATCTTAAATTAATAGGCATATCTCAGCTTTCTCAGCTTATGAATTCATCACTTCAACAAGAAAACTTTTTCTATCACCCAATACTTCATTGTAACTAGTATTTCATTTAAAAACTCACCACAGGAAGACTGGTTTTA
This sequence comes from Notodromas monacha, assembly GCA_905338405.1. Taxonomy (NCBI): domain Eukaryota; kingdom Metazoa; phylum Arthropoda; class Ostracoda; order Podocopida; family Cyprididae; genus Notodromas; species Notodromas monacha. Next base: position 44,554 of record CAJPEX010000787.1, read on the forward strand.
AATCCATTTGAATCTGAACTCTCTCACTGCTCTTTATTGGCATCTCTGAACTCACAAGAGTACATTACTATACAGTATTATTCTTTCAAATCCTCCTCAGTTTCATAATTTCATAAGAACTTGAATATTGCTACATTACAAAGTCCTCTGTGCATAGAGAACAGCCAGATGTCACCCCCAGACAGACAATCACCGTTTAAGGATATATATTTTTGCAAGAGTTTATCTTAAAGCAGGAATCTAAATGTAAAAACATATAAAAGCCAATGTTTTCCCAAATAATCATAGTGAAAGTATTTTTACTGTACAGTATTTGGTGATGCATTCTAATTGAAAATTCCTGGGTTAAACACCATATACAGGCAATCCCTTGCCAATGCCTTAAAAACAAAATTATCAACCTTTACTAAGATAAAATTTATTAATTGTAACTGGCCTTAATCATATTATTATTTTGATGTTTCTCACAATTGAACCAACTTCCTGAAGGTACAGGAAATCTATGAATGATAAAAAGACCTCCAATAATTAATCAGGAAATTGTTCTTCTTGTGTAACCAAAAAAAAATCAGGCAATATTTCATAACTAAAAAAAATCTGAATTTCAAAGGCTTTCTAGAGTCTCTTTGTATTTGACTCAGGGATATTCAATGGGATTTTTCGAAATATTTAAAACATCATTGCAGAAAGAACATTTTTGTCAAGTTCAGAACAGACAAAAGCCAATGTTTTTGAAAATAATTTCTTTAGCACAAAAACGCGGAAATGCTGTTGAAAATGAGAGGCCATTCAAAAGAAACGTGAAATTTGTTTTTTGGAAAACTAAAATTGAAAAAGAGAAGAAGAAAATAAACTATACATTTGTTCCAACAAGTTTCACGATATAATGTTTTCGGTTCGCTGCTCACTGAAATTGAGTGAAAATGAACAAAGGAAGGAAATTGGAGGAAATTAATTGGCACAAGCTGAAATTGGTTCCACCCGATTTTTTTTTTTTTTGTTTCGACTGGCATCATTTCATCTCATTTTTTTCACTTTCTCTTCTCGGGACTTTTCCTCTTCCTGATTTCACCACTGGATTGGAAAAGAAAAGAAATGTGTTACAGCATATTACATGTAATCATGAAACAGTCTCTTCAATTATTATTTTTTATTCATGTGAAATTAGCTTTGAAACAATTCCAGGTCAAGATACAAGAACAATACTGTAATCATATTTTCTAACAATAAACCCTTCAAAAATTAACAAACTTTTATGATTTATAAAATCTGTATTGCAGTTTATCTGGCATAAGTTCAATCATATTCCTGTGCTGTATTTCCTTTTTTATTAAATAAAAATGATTATAAAAAATGCAATCATTTGTAAAGAAATCGCAGGCAGCAAAATTCAAGAAATGAATTGATATAAAATGGCTCTTCAATTCACCAAAATACAGTATTTACACATCAATTTTTAAACTTCACAATGAATTTTATTTCTGCTACAAGCTCACAGCCAGTGAAAAAAATACTCCTCAAAAAGAACAGAGGAATTACCTCAAGAATGGCAACATTGTCTCTTGAAAGTGAAAGCTTATTGGAATGGTATCCATACTTGAATGGACTTACATATCCAATGCTTTTAACAATTTTCTCAAGTTTTCTCTTATACAGTAAGTGAAACAAGAGTATTCACTGTTGTGTTGATCTCTCTTTCTTTGTTTCTATCTGCTTTAATTTTTTTTTTCAAAAGAAATTTCAGTATATTCAGTAGGGTCTTGGCTTACAAATGCTTTTGCTAACAAACTGTCCAGTTAATAGACTTTGGTTTTGGGCATGAGGTACATTGGTTAACAAAACCTTGACTTGGCTAACAAACTTCAGTGGATATGAATGTGCACCCCCAAAAATGTCTACCTGCTAACCCTTGTCCAAGGGATCAGCAGTCAGCCTTTCCCAGGAAATTTTCCTTGTTCAACTGCAAGGATTGAAGCTTAAAATAACCAAGAAAAATAATTCTTACATAATTTTCCATTTAAAGAACATTTGTTTAAATTTCTGCTGAGTAATTTCTTGATAATTCTCTGAATCTGGTTTTGTTTCATTACAGTGTTCCCATTTCAAATACTATGTATTTTTTTTAATGATTTCTAAACCCAAAATGGCACTGCTCAGATTGTTTTATTTTATTTTTTACAGACAGAGGTCAAAAGTGAAATATGCAGCACATACCCTGCTGTTTCTTTGAAACTTTCTGGGAACAATTTCTTGAATTTTAGGCCTAATAGTGGGAATTTTTATGATTAATTTTCTTGATTTTCATGGGCACTTTCAAGGTTCTGGAACCAATTGAAATTATTCCTGTACTTCCTCAAGGGAGGACATGATTTGCCCAACAAATTACTGTATTCAGTTAACAAAGTTTGCTCAGGAAAGTGAGGAAACCCTTTATCCCTGTAAGTTTGTAGTTTGTAAAGTTTTTAATCCAAAACCCCAGTGTATTCACTCTCTCTCTTAGTATAACATCCAAAAAAATACTATTGTTTTATATTCAAATTGCCAAAAGCTTAGTTTAGCTTATTCTTTTATATTTAGGTGTATTTGCACAAGAAATTTCGATTTTCTAGGAATTAATATAAGTTATTAAATATGTATAATAAAGGCTGTTCTCCCTCTTTTTTCTTTCTCTCTCCATCTCTGGCTTTTAATTTTCTCTCAAACTAAATTTCACTGCATTCACTCACTCTCCCTGTATGTGTTTTAATTTGCTCTCAACCTAAATTTCACTAAATTCACTCTCTGAGTTTCAATTTTCTCTCAAAAGAAATTTCCCTACACCATGCACCAAAAATTGTGCTCTTCAGAATAAGAAGAAGAGCCTTATTCAAGTGATGACAATGAACAAAATCCCACCAGAGGAAACCCTGGCGTACCCCATCACCCACATGTACAGTATAAAACCGCACACACACACACAATATACTGTATCTACATACTGTAAATACAGTACATCCTCGCGGGACAAAAACGGACAGGCGGTCGGGGAAACACGCAGGAAGAAAGAAAGAAAGAAAGAAAGAAAAAGATTGACGGAGAGAGAGAGAGAGAGAAGGACACGCGGGAAAAGTTGCCGTGACCTAGCTCGCTGCTTGCGGAACCAAAAGTCCCTCTCTCTCCCGGATGTGAAGTAGGTCACGATCCCGACCGAAAATGAAACACGGTCATGGAAGAGGGGGGGGGTGTAAGGAGGAGGAGGAGGAAAGAAAAAAGACGACCCCCCCTCCACCTACCACCAAAAAAACCCAGGGTTCCACTTCTTCTTTAAGCCTGACCCACACACATATTCCCTTTCTTTCTTTCTTTCTTCCTGGTCCTGTTTCAACAAGAAAAATCACTGCTCTTCCACAGGACACAAACACAAGTACATATATGACTATTATATCCTTAGGCAAAATCTCACACAAGCACAGTTTCCACAAATTTCATAACACAGCATGTTATTTTCCTTTTCTAAAATTACTTTAGGATGCTGTGATGCATCAGTTTCCAATTCTTAAAAAAAAAAAGTTCTGGTTCCTCAGTAAAAAATTATCAGGGAGAATTCCTCTACAAAATGTATTCAGTGAATATAATACAAACTTATCAAAAAGAAGAAATAAATAAATAAATTTCCAAAGCCTTATCAGAAACAAAGGCTTAAATAATGTGTTATACAGTACCTAAAGAAGGTCCCAACTTGAAGAATAATGAAACTTTCATTATAAAAACAGCTAGTCAAATATAGTGCAAAGTGATATCAAATTACAGTGGTACCTCTCCAAGTCAAATACCTCCCTAACTAAACTTTTTTTTCTAGTCTTCATCTGATTCCCTCAGAAACAATGCATTAAAAACCTCCCTAACTCTCAAACCTCTGTAAGTCAAATTTTCTAAAGCCTTTCGGTTGCTATTTAACTGGAACATGAAAGAAAAAAATCAATGAAACAAATGATTTTAAGCATCTTGAAAGGAAGAGAAGGACAATTCAAGCAAATGAACCCCTGTATCCAAGTTCAGCAAGCTGTAAATTCATAAAAAAGTAAGTTTGGGCCCAGGATTTCCTCTTTTACAATTTCCTGCAATTTTTTCCAGCATTTATCCTGGCAGCAAAAATCATTGTTTCCCTAACTCAAAACCTCCCTTTTCTTCCTGGTCCCTAAAAATTTGACTTAGAGAGGTTTGACTGCACATGTTTCAAATCCCTAGGAAATATTCTTATTGTTGTCATTCTTGAAAAAAAAACACATAACTGAATGTTTTCAGATATATGTGAGATACTGTATCATAAAGCATAGCAGCACAAATGGACAAATACCAGGTTTCAAGTTCTCAGCAACACAGCTGTTGAACTCAAGATTCGACCCACCCTTTATAAACATCAGACTCATTATTAATCTAATCAACCTAGTGTAAAATAAAAATAATGTAAAATAAGTGATGATGCAAAATGTAACTCACATTTGCTGTGGGCTGAGCAGGATGGTGTCCGGGGGTGGTTCCTTCGGCGAAAGCACCAAGGAGTTGCCAACGGGCTAAGAAAATTGACGTCACGAACATCAGATGCCGTGTTTCTCAAAGGGTACATTACCGTACCGTACCTTCATGACTGTCGGCTTGGTGACCACGAAGGTGGATCCGGGGTTGCCAGCACCCGCACTACCCCCGGAACGCAACAGGAGATGCACCCCTCGTTTCCGATTCAGATGTGATGTCTAAAATGTTCCATGCATCCAATAACTGATGCTGTATAACCATCTAATAAAGAATGAACTAAGTACAGATCATTCAGGCAAATTGAAACCATCATTTTTGAACTCCATTAAATTCCTAAACAGACACTGAAGGTACAGCATTACAAGAATTCCTTGTGAAGAGTCCCAGTAGTTCTTTTTTTCATATGTAATGTACAGAATATAGTGTATGCATGATCCAAATGTTCCATAATTAAGATAAAGCAGAGAATTATTTTTTTTAATGCATGACTTCACTTGCTGTTGAAACCTGTTCCTGGGTTGGACCCAGTTCTTCAATATTACATAAATTGGGTTAGAATAGAAGACTCTATATATACATTGCATTCTATATGGTATGCCCCCAATAACATGCAACTCCAACCTTCACAGAATGATACAACCATCATGTTACTCATACCTACAAAACTCATAGACATTCAGGAGGCATAACATCACACACACGATCTGAAAATTCTTGAAATTTTTTTTCTGAAACAACCAACACAGTAGAAACATAAAAGCAATGATAGACACTTACAAGAACATTACCAATTAAAGCTGTCATCAATTTTAAAACTGGATTTTTGAAGTTATATTTGCCACACAAAAAAGTATACTGTACTTGTACCTCCATTCCTTCAGGGTAAGCCATTTGACATAATGAGTTCGTTATCCGGTGCTATAGACATCTTATACATCACTTGGAGTTTGTAATCTGAAAACATATGTTGGACAAATGGCGCTTGCTACACTGTACCCGGGTTTACCAATATGTACAGTACAGTACTCCATGCTGTGTCTTGTCACGCTTTAAAAGAAATGTTGCTCCCAAATCACAGAACCGCACAATACCTTATTCCAAGCCAGGGGTGCAAAAAAAATGAAAACAATAGCAACCTCCGAGGTAGCAACACGCCATCAGGATCCGAAACCCGGCTCTCACGGCCTCAGGGGCAGGCCATAAACACTACACAGCTGACGAACCCACGCGCTGCGCATCACATTTTTTTTTATTTCTGGCTTGTGCTCATCTTACACAAAAACGAGTTCAGATAGGGGGGGAAAGGCGAAGGGCGGAATGATGCAGAGAGAGGCAAGCCGAGTTGAACATGTTGACGCTACTCCCTCTCGACGAACACTGAGGCGCAGCCCGGGCACGAGAACCGGTTTTCCCAGCTTATATTAGCAGGGAGAGAGGGAGAGATATAACTGCGCTGAGGCACAGCACAGCACATGTAACCGCCTCCCTCGCGCGCTCGTCGTAGTCCCTCCTGGTGAGTCGTACGGAGGCGTGTTGTGGTGTGTTTCCGAGGAGCCGGGAGTGTTGGGATGCAAGAGTGCCGGTTAGTAACAGCGGGTCCGGGGACAGTGGGACAGAAGCAAAACACTGGCCGGCTGGTCGCCTGCGTGGTGCCAACTTTGTTCTGCGAATGTGTTAGCACCGGGCGTTTTCTTTCTTTCGTTCTTTCTTTTTTTTGCGGAAATTTATGATGTAATTAACAGTGTTGGAATGCATTTTTTTGCTAATCCTAACTAATCATGAAGGCCTCGCGAAATGAACTCAGATTGCCACTTATTCTTGTTTTGGATAGTGGACCCAACTTGGAATACTGTACTGTATCCGCAAAAGCCCACAAAATGCTGTTTAGTTTCCTTGTGAAAATGGACTGTTCATGTAATTTTTAAAAATGAAAAAACCCTTTCCTGGTATTCTTGATTTTGTTTATAAATGAAATCTGATTGCCAGTTTTTTTCCTATCGAGTGGCATGGTTTTCCATATTTTATTATTGGAAATATTCATTCATAATTGTTTCCAAGAATGATTTAAAGAGATTACCAAGAAAATCTGGAATGGACATGCAGTACTTGCAAATAATTTTACATCAGCTGATGGGCTCTTGGCAAATCAGCCTTTTTGTATAATGTTACATTATTATAATTATGCAAATCTGCATAAATGAATCAAGGTCATCAAACAGATACTATATACTGTATCATGAAAATGTTTACAATTCCTTCAAAAAATGTATCATCAACTTGATTGGAAAACAAAANCCACACAAAAAAGTATACTGTACTTGTACCTCCATTCCTTCAGGGTAAGCCATTTGACATAATGAGTTCGTTATCCGGTGCTATAGACATCTTATACATCACTTGGAGTTTGTAATCTGAAAACATATGTTGGACAAATGGCGCTTGCTACACTGTACCCGGGTTTACCAATATGTACAGTACAGTACTCCATGCTGTGTCTTGTCACGCTTTAAAAGAAATGTTGCTCCCAAATCACAGAACCGCACAATACCTTATTCCAAGCCAGGGGTGCAAAAAAAATGAAAACAATAGCAACCTCCGAGGTAGCAACACGCCATCAGGATCCGAAACCCGGCTCTCACGGCCTCAGGGGCAGGCCATAAACACTACACAGCTGACGAACCCACGCGCTGCGCATCACATTTTTTTTTATTTCTGGCTTGTGCTCATCTTACACAAAAACGAGTTCAGATAGGGGGGGAAAGGCGAAGGGCGGAATGATGCAGAGAGAGGCAAGCCGAGTTGAACATGTTGACGCTACTCCCTCTCGACGAACACTGAGGCGCAGCCCGGGCACGAGAACCGGTTTTCCCAGCTTATATTAGCAGGGAGAGAGGGAGAGATATAACTGCGCTGAGGCACAGCACAGCACATGTAACCGCCTCCCTCGCGCGCTCGTCGTAGTCCCTCCTGGTGAGTCGTACGGAGGCGTGTTGTGGTGTGTTTCCGAGGAGCCGGGAGTGTTGGGATGCAAGAGTGCCGGTTAGTAACAGCGGGTCCGGGGACAGTGGGACAGAAGCAAAACACTGGCCGGCTGGTCGCCTGCGTGGTGCCAACTTTGTTCTGCGAATGTGTTAGCACCGGGCGTTTTCTTTCTTTCGTTCTTTCTTTTTTTTGCGGAAATTTATGATGTAATTAACAGTGTTGGAATGCATTTTTTTGCTAATCCTAACTAATCATGAAGGCCTCGCGAAATGAACTCAGATTGCCACTTATTCTTGTTTTGGATAGTGGACCCAACTTGGAATACTGTACTGTATCCGCAAAAGCCCACAAAATGCTGTTTAGTTTCCTTGTGAAAATGGACTGTTCATGTAATTTTTAAAAATGAAAAAACCCTTTCCTGGTATTCTTGATTTTGTTTATAAATGAAATCTGATTGCCAGTTTTTTTCCTATCGAGTGGCATGGTTTTCCATATTTTATTATTGGAAATATTCATTCATAATTGTTTCCAAGAATGATTTAAAGAGATTACCAAGAAAATCTGGAATGGACATGCAGTACTTGCAAATAATTTTACATCAGCTGATGGGCTCTTGGCAAATCAGCCTTTTTGTATAATGTTACATTATTATAATTATGCAAATCTGCATAAATGAATCAAGGTCATCAAACAGATACTATATACTGTATCATGAAAATGTTTACAATTCCTTCAAAAAATGTATCATCAACTTGATTGGAAAACAAAAGTACAGTACATGAACAATTTTTCAAAATCCATCATTAATTATATACCTCATTTGAAGATGCATGTATCCCTAATCCTTTTGCATCTCTGCATAGCTTCCCCTTCAGGTATATCACATCATGTATCATGCACATCAGAATGCAGTGGGATCTTGACAAACAATTGCCCCAGGCTAACATCCTGTACTTTTTCTCAAACAAAATTGATGTGTTTAAAGGCTCTGTACTGGCTTACAAATACGGATCCAAATTCTAAACCTTTTGGGAGGATAAATAAAATTTCACAAGATCCAAGATTACTTTCACATCCACAAACCCAAATTCCATTTGTCAGTGTGAACACCGGTTGAGAAATCCAGGCCGGTATCGAGCTCCAACACCCGGCTCCCAAGAGAAGGAGGAGAGGGAGAAAGTGCTGGCGAAAAATCAAGTCAGAGAGAGAGATGGAGAGTGAGAAAGACACATGATTGCGGGACACACGCATATCGCAAGATCGAGAGCGAGAGAGAGACAGTCAGAGAGACATCCCGGGTAGGACAGACAGCAAAAAAGGCGCAACGCAGAAAAACGTGACAGCGGACCGGCGCACTCCCTCACCGGATAATGAAGCGCATCTCTCCCTACCTCTCTTTCGGAAACTCGCGCGATAGTTCCAGTGGCGCAGTGCGAATATATACGGTGCAGAGCGAGAGAATGCAAATGGAGAGAGGGGGCGTCATGTTGCGTTTCTCCATGTGCGTGTGTGTGTGTGTGTAGTTATCTCTCGCTCTCTGTCCGTTGCTCCCTCATTTTGCGCCTCACATTGCGTTACAGTACCGGGTGTCCCACCAGGCGTGTTGTTACCCGAGTGGGCTGACGCATTTTCGCGAGATGAAACTCGTCTTTTTTTAGGAGGGGGAGGGGGGGGGAAGAATCACTGGACTGAACCTTGGTTCTGGTTTGTTCTAGCTTTTCCATGATAAGAATCACAAGATTATGCGTCTCTTTCTCTGTACAGTAAGATTCTTCCTAAGAATTGTTATTTTTATCATAATAAAATAGAAAAATGGCGCTGGGAAACGGCTGCTTGACGACATATACATACTTACAATGGATACATACCTTCTGACAGACAGAGTTACATGCATGACGCTTGAATTTGACACAGGGCATTCTGGGCTGTAGTAGCAAGGCATCAACTGTCCAAAATGTAAGTGTGTGTGTGTGTGTGTGTGTGTGGATTTTTTTTCACACACTTACTGCTGTTCCACTTCTTATTTGAATAGCATGCTTTGGTAAGAAATCATCCCTGGTTTTGAATCTGGAGCACGAACCCAGTGGTGCTTGAAGAACAGTTCCAGAAACTGGAGAACAGGTGGTGGGGACTATTGCAGGTAACAGACGGACCATCCCTTGAACAAATGTGGGCATCTGCTCTTTGCACAATTAGACATGCTTGAGTATAGCATACTTGAGGTTTTACGGAAACGGTGATTATTAGTAAATTTGTGCTGATCATGAGCAATGTAAAAACCTTGTTAATCAGAATAATGACTTTTATCAATGATCTCTGATCTTTCAAGGATGCCAATCAATTTCCTAAATTGTCAATTTGGAGGAAAAATAAAAATTTTGATGCATTTTGGGCCAAATTTGTTTTGTAACATAAGGTCTTTTAAAAAAAATCTAAAAAGGCCTGTACAGGTGTTCTTATTCGAGAACAAAATTTGAGGAACCAGAAAAAAATTGTTGTGGAGAGAATTTTATAGTAAAAAACATTTTTATTATGGGGAGAGATCCATATGGGACCTAGAAATTATTAATTGTACAGAGAAATTGTTGTAACTGGCCAGTGTGTGCCTCAGAGATAGCGTCAGGCCGGCCGGAAAGGACACAAGACAGCAGTTTCTCCGCGTAGCAACGTGACGTTCGAACAGAGGCCACACCCACCACGCGCGCCTGTCTCTCTCTCTCCCTCTCTCTCTACTTCGCTCTTGGGGGATATCGCGCAAGAAAGACCATCCCGCAGACAGAGAATCGAGCAGCCTGCAGAGAGCGAGAGAGAGCGAGGAAAACTGAGAAAGACAGCAGCCGGGAACCACGGCCGGCATCAGCTGACGGATCACAACAACACCACCACCTCCTCCTCCTCATGGGGAGGGTGCGTCGACGGTTGGGCAACCAGAGTACCGAGATAGAAGGAGAGAGTGCGGGAGGGATGCACATCAGTTGGCAACCCCTCATCCTCCCCCGCCCATAGGACTTCTTGCGTTCCTGTCTGTCTTATTTTTAGGAAAGCTCCAGAACCGCAGTCCAACGCCGAATAACCAGCCGGGGCCTGGAGAACGCTGCGCGTGTTACCACGGGACTTCTGACAGCTGTGCCGAGGGACAACACTGAGGAACTGTAAAGGAAGAGACAGAAAAAGAAGGTGAAGCCTTCTGTCATGTCAAGAAAGGGCCTTTTATGGCCATGAACCCGCACCTACCTGTAAAAACCCTCCATAATACACATACGGTACTTTTTAGCTAAGTGTAGCATCATTACATGGAATTCTCTCTCTCTCTTACAACGAAATTCAAAATCCCAGAAAAAAATTGGTACAGACAGAATTGGGTTGAACGGAACCCCTAAAATATCATGTAGGTCTGAAAAATGTGGCATATTTTCATATTTATTCTCTAAATATTTTTTTTTATGTTATAGGTGGCTGGACACAACATTGAAAACACACAGTTCCACTTGAGTGAACTCTCTACCACAAAATTCAAGGGACCAGAAAAAATTCATTGCAGAGATAATTTTGTTGAAGAGAACTCTTGTCATTTGGGGAGAAAATCATATGAGACTGAAAAAAAAGTTATACAGTGCAGAGAATAGTGTTGTAGAGAGTCCACCTGTAGGATCAAGTCACAACAAAGCTAATGGGAACTGGAAAAAGAACTTTTTTGCGGAAAATAATTTTTTTTATACTGAGATTAAAATAACAATTTGGCTGCATATTGCAAGGACCTTGAAATTCAAGCTGTTCTAAAAAACAATTATAATACCTAAACAATGTTTGGCTTTATTTTGTCCTTTTGGATGCCCTTCAGAGCTTTGCTTCTACAGTACTTGCAAAGCTGAATTAAAAAAAATGCAGGAAACCATTGAATGTGCTGTAATTAATCATGCAAGTTTGAAGAAAAGGTAAAGACTCAGATATTGAGGGAAGGAAGAGAATATCAAGAAACTTTTGCTCTCATATACTGTATGTGGACTCAATCATACTATGCACACAGTACCTCAGGCTCGACATGGACATATAGCTCTTATGCAGTTGGACCTTGGACACACAGTTGCAGCTGAACTTACTCAGTACAATATTCACAGATCCAGACTGATACAGTGTGCCAAAAGTTTACTTGTTAGAATTGAATTTGAGCTCATGAAAATATTACTTGTTCATTCAATANTTTTGTTGAAGAGAACTCTTGTCATTTGGGGAGAAAATCATATGAGACTGAAAAAAAAGTTATACAGTGCAGAGAATAGTGTTGTAGAGAGTCCACCTGTAGGATCAAGTCACAACAAAGCTAATGGGAACTGGAAAAAGAACTTTTTTGCGGAAAATAATTTTTTTTATACTGAGATTAAAATAACAATTTGGCTGCATATTGCAAGGACCTTGAAATTCAAGCTGTTCTAAAAAACAATTATAATACCTAAACAATGTTTGGCTTTATTTTGTCCTTTTGGATGCCCTTCAGAGCTTTGCTTCTACAGTACTTGCAAAGCTGAATTAAAAAAAATGCAGGAAACCATTGAATGTGCTGTAATTAATCATGCAAGTTTGAAGAAAAGGTAAAGACTCAGATATTGAGGGAAGGAAGAGAATATCAAGAAACTTTTGCTCTCATATACTGTATGTGGACTCAATCATACTATGCACACAGTACCTCAGGCTCGACATGGACATATAGCTCTTATGCAGTTGGACCTTGGACACACAGTTGCAGCTGAACTTACTCAGTACAATATTCACAGATCCAGACTGATACAGTGTGCCAAAAGTTTACTTGTTAGAATTGAATTAGACATGGACATATAGCTCTTATGCAGTTGGACCTTGGACACACAGTTGCAGCTGAACTTACTCAGTACAATATTCACAGATCCAGACTGATACAGTGTGCCAAAAGTTTACTTGTTAGAATTGAATTTGAGCTCATGAAAATATTACTTGTTCATTCAATATTAGGTATTTTTATATTTTTTTCAATTTAACATGGCTTCTGAAAATTCACATTTCCAAATTTAAAAAATAATTCTATAAATAATTCTAAAATAATTCTAAAAATAATTTAAAAATAATTGCTATTCAATAATTCTTCTTCCTGACCTTCCCTACACCATTATATATAAAGATACTGTTTATGGAAGAAATAAATGTTCATGGATAACAATCAGTCAATTGTTTATGATGATTTCAATATAAGCCATTCATTCATTTAAAAAACGTTACATATTCCCTTAGTCCAGAAATTGTCAGAGCATTGAACCACATTTGATCAATCAGATAATTTAGGATACTTGATTTTATATGAACATTCCTTGCAGTCTTATCAAACACCATAGACTTTAAAGTCAGCATGTGTCAGATATCAATTTCTGCAATCATCACTCAAGTAGCTCAGATGAAGTTTTACAGATTGCCTTATCATTGATGATAAGCATTTAGGAGTGGTCAAACATTAATTTACAACATTTTCAAAAATGCATCATGCAAAAATCAAAGTTATTTTGAAAGAATCATTGTTTAGTAAAGACTGCTTTTTTCTGGTCAATCATGAGAATATGTGTTGAATGTACAGTGAGACCCCGAGATGCGGACGTAATTGGTGCATCAAGAGTGTCCCTAAGTTGAGTCTCATTTTCCCTTAGACCTACATTATGCAATTTTTAATTGGTGTTTCATCTACAAAATACTCACCATAATTCCATGCAAATAAAATTTTTATCCCAATTTAAACTGATTCCAAACAATATTATTTCAACACAATATGGGCATTTAGGGAATTGAATATTGATACCTCTGTACAGTACAGTACTGTACATATAAATGTTGGCATTCTCTGTAAAAAATAACATTCAGATGGAAAAGAGTGAAGGAAGTCCCACTATGCTGGAAGTAATTTTTTAAAATTAGCTAAATGGATGGTAAATTGGTGATAGAAATGCCCAAGAAATTACATCAATTTTAGGGTTAGAAATATCTGTTTCTTGTAATTTGGCCTGAAATGTATTTCCAATTTTATAACAAAATGTCCCTAAGTCGAGTCAATGTCCTCATTGTGGGCCTTTTTAATTAATTTTTTATGATAAAAGAAGTGTCCCTATGTTGAATTGACCGCAGGTTGAGGTGTCCACATGCGGGGGTTTCACTATTAATATTAACAACAGGCATCAGTTCATTTCACTGTTTCAAAATATTATGTGAATTCCCCTTTAAAAGATTTGCATTGCAAGTGATGCATGAGAGCTGGCTGATATATTTTACATCACTGTCTCTTCATGCATATTAATTTTTAATGACATGGAAAACATAAAATCTAGAAATTAAGATCACCTGTCAATCATTGGGCTCTCCACAAAATGGGACATACTCTGGTATTCCTTGTTGTTTTTCAGTTTTATCTTTTCCTTTGCAGGAAAGGAACAGCTGGTGCAACAGGTGGCGTTTCTCTTGCTGAAGCATAGAAAAGCATAATTTTATTTTCAGACAAGGCATTTCCTGTTCCCTTGCTCCAGTGATTAGACACAGTTGCTTGGGTTTCACCATGAATGGATGTTGTTGAGGGTTGAAGCAAGTCCTGATATTATTTCCTATGCATGGATGAACAAGATCTTGGAACACTTGAGCTCAATCAATTCTGGATATTATTAGCAGCACTGGAGGAAATATAAGCCCAAACTTTCAATACAGTATTACAGTTCTTTAACTTGGTTGTTGAAGAATAAAAGCAGTGAGCCTGTGATCTAATCAGATTATTTTCTTAGTTGTACAAACTTTAAATCAAACAAAAATGGTAAAACTACAGCATTGTCTTTTTTTTCTGTCAGCAGTCCTTAAATTACAAAAATGGTATGAGGATGCCTGGATTTCTTGCCATAATTGGCTCCTTGAAAATTATCAACAGTCATTTCTTTTACAAAAGGACCAGAAAATATTTGCAAGTGATGGAAAAGAGGGATTGAATGGTAACCTAAAATATTCAAACTTGTGGTACAGAAATATTTGAGTAGATTTCAATTTTACTGAATCTCTTATATTCCTAATTTGTTTTTGAATCTATGGAGAAAAGCAGGAATACTTCAGTAACTCATACTATATATTTTCATTTACAGTTAGACTGCAAAAATCATCCCAACTGCTCACATGAGTTGCTCTCCAGCACAACACACATTACTGTTACAGTACAGGGGATGAAAACTCTCACAACAACAATCCTGACTAAAACCATTTTCTCCATACAGAGATTTTTGTGATCCCATAGGGAATTCTATATGCATCCACCCCAATTAAAAGGGGTTTCTCTGCAACTAATTTTTCTGGTCCACACAATTTTTTCTATAGAAAGAGAAAGAGAGAGAGAGAGTGTGTGTGTTATATGGCATTATGTAAGAGGAATTCAATGAACCATAAACACATGTGATTTATGTGCTTGAAAGTGCCTTGGAGGCTAGATAACACCCTCATATAAACTCTCCTCATTGAAACATACTTACATAAGATACTGCCCAGAATCCAAGACCAATACAAGACATTAAAAAAACACCAGGAACATTTCAAAAGTAAACTGAGCCAGAATCTGTTTTTTATAATACAGTAATATCAGATTTTTTTCTACATACACTATACTCTCTTCTAAAAAATAAACAAATCAAACATTTATGCCTTAGCTCATCTATAGTATGTCCAAAATAATATTCATTCAAGATCAACCCAGGAGTGATCAGGTCTTTGTGTACTATGATCTTGTTTTTTGTCATTAAAACCTGTGTAGTTTTAGATATGTGTACCACAGAGAAGAGAATAATAATATGGTTGGGAACTTAACGAATACGTGTATGTAGTTGTATACGTCAAATATTTATGGTGATAGTAGAGTGACAAAACAGCATCAATGGGGCATTTAAACCCCATCAAGAGCTCACCTGTATGGTTGTGATTGAAGAACCCCAAAGCTTTAATTGAATGAATCCATATATTTCGTGTCACTCTATTATACAATATATAAACCCTCCTGAAAGTCTTGTCTGTATATATAGAAAACAAACAATGGAAGAGAAAGTTCAAGTTCCATGCAAGAGTAGGCATTATTTTTAAATCCCCAACACAGGAACACCTTGAATAAATAAAGGCCAACCCCAAAGAAATGTCTTGGGGTCTATTATACCCAATGCCTCTATAATATATTATATTCCACAGGCAAAACTGATGTGGCCCGGTTTGGGTCACCTGACCAGCCGCAACAAGTTTCCTGCTGCATGCAGAAAAGACACCACGTGTCTCAACAGGAACTAACATTTTCTTTTGAGCAAATATATTCTCTCTGCTGAGAAAGTGAGAGACAGAGAGAAAGAGGAGGAAAAAATAACATGCGATGTAATGATGGCCTCCTTGAAATGGCCAGAAGGTCATGGCGTGTATCGCGTGATCTTGGTACTGGCTTACAGTTGGGGATGATGATCATGATGATGAAACCCTCAAGGTCCGGTGTGGTTCAGAATAATGGGACAGAGAAACGTGTTTTCTGGCTGGAAGACACACAGCGACACCTAGTAAGACAAAAGAAATTCTCCTGGAGGCAGTCTCTAAAATGAGTCTCTTGGTGTCATTGCACTGGACAGTTTCTCCTTACTTTTCACACTGTTCCACATTATTTCTAATGATCAAACACAAATTTTTTTATATTTGTGCTATGTTTTGCTAATTTGCAATTTTTTGAGTTACTTCTTTGCTCAAATATGCTGAATTTGTTTGAGAGAATATATTAAAAGCTCACAGCAGTGAGTTGTTTCTCTCCAAAAATAAAATCCATCAGCAAATATGGAGATTTATTTTCAGGATGTTGCCAACTGAATACATAACTGTACATTTGTTTAAAAAAGTTTCTCCTTTCAAAATATTTTCATTGCAAATTTTGGAGTGAAGAAGAGATTTGGAACCTGAATTAGCTGCTGGTTTATCAATTTAGACTTATAATAGCATACTGCTGCTAAATTGGAGGAAAAAAATTGCTCTGAGAATCAATGACTTTTTGTTCAACATGCATTGATGTCAGCTTAGATTATCAAGATTTTGGACAATTGATAATCTGGAACATGAGGATATAATTGCATTGAAATATTGCTTTTCCCCACATTTATATTAACTAGTTCATGTCAGTCTGATTATAGGAAACCTGATGATTATGATTAGGCTGATTAAATTTTTAAAATCTACATTATATTGTCTATATATTACAGACAAGTGCCACAGGGTTGATGCAATCTGAAAACTTAATTTATACTCATGTGAGATTAAATCAGTATCAAAAAGGCTGTTTTCAGCTCATCATGTCAGTCTACTTGATCACTTCTGCTGTTTCAATAATTGAGTGACAGTCCAACATATACATTCTTGTCCAAAATTTAGAACTCTCTGAATTCAAGTTACTTTGAATGCTTTGAACATCTTTGAGACCAGTCATGTGATGCTCATCTCTCACTATATATTTCATTCACAAAAATCTCCCACCTCTTATCTGAAAGATCCATTGAGAAAATTTGAAGAGCTTCACAATCTTTTTGATTCCTGTTGCTATGGCAAGGCTTATCAGTATCTTTGGGATACTATGAAGAAAAATGATTCACCATTCTTATGCAATGGTTGAATGCTCTTTAAAATAAATCCTCCATCATACACACATATGCACATGATGCAGATATATGAATACACTTCCAATGCTATCTAACTGACCTGACAATTTATTAGATAATTTCCTCTAAGGAAAGGTACTGCTTCTATTTAATCCATGGCTCAAGTGAATGATAACAACAGAGAGCAACATAGTAGTTGATAGGAGGAATGGAGATCAACTTTTGAATGAGATTATCAATTTGAAAAGCATTGCAATCTGAAAATGGGAGGAAATAATCTCAAGAGGATGGATGACCTTCAAAAAATTTTCAGGCTTAAGGAAGTGGAGCCAGACTTAAGGTGGGTGTTTGATTAAAACATGAAAAATGTGTTGTGTCATGCACCAAAATTCATGAGATAGTGAAGCATTTTTCTATAGTGGCTCCTCTGAGAATTCCAGCAGTTGGGAAAAGGGAAGCCTAGCAAACATGTAAGTGAATTGAATATTTATACTTGAAGCATGAAAACATATCTGAGAGATATGAGTGAAACAAATAACAAACATTCATCTTGAAAGTAAAACCAATGCAAAAAAAACATTCTTCCTACAGTATTCCAAGGGGAACTAAATATGTACCTTCCCAGCACATACAGTACTAGTTTGAATGGCATGTTTTCAAGTCTGTGTGTATAGTCTTTCAAAAACCACAAATTTCTTTGATTATTTTTTCCTAAGTTGAAGGCAATTCTCATAATTCTTAAAATCCAGCTTTTTTTTTTAAATAAAAAATGAACCCATTATATTTGTATCACACTTTTTCACACAAAAAAGTACCATGAAATGATAATTTCTCTATAAATTTTTTTTTTCTGTGCAAGGTTCAAAATCATATGGAAGCTGTCTTTAGCAGTCTGCTGCCTATCAGTAAGCATTCATTACATTCCTTTCATCATCCATCCTCTGACATTTAATTTTTAACGATACCGAATCAAACGACGTCTCCGATTCCTTTGAACACGTCACAGTCCACGTTTGTTCGGTGGTCACCCATGGTAACTGTTTGGTACCACACAGAAGGTACCCTGTCTCACACCTAGCTTCCAACCTGAGTTTGGGGACCCAATTGGCATACCTTGTGTTGCTGACCAGCCAGCAGCACCAATGAATGACTCTGCTGCTGAGAAAGTCCACTTTCTACCTACCGAACTTGAGACCTTGAGACGTGCATTCAATGTTAAAATAAGTGTCATACTTGAACCTTAGTACTTGTTTTTCTAAGACATTTGGTTTACGTCGTAAACGTACCCAGAGACCGACTCTCCCCTAACATTTTTTTAAATAAATACAAATACAATTTTTGATGATGAAAATAGTTCTGGCATGATAGATTAAATAATATTGGGATCAAACACATTCACACAATGAAGATGTTGAGGTTTTTAATTGGCTGTTTGATGATGTCCCTGCCCAGGGCACATATTACAGGTCCTTATGAATTATCATTTAACTTGAATGCTACACTACCTGGAAGGTCTTCTGCATGAAATCCTATAACAGAATTGTAATTAAATATTATTTTAACCAAATACAGCACTGTACTGATGTATTACAATTGAAAACAGTGAAAAATACAGAGGTTAAAATTTGGATATAAGGGCAACCATTCTTGAGAAAGCCACCTACCTACTGGTGCTGAACTAACTTTTACCACCGTTATTTTCGTAACTTACTTTGGGACTCGTTTCCTTTGGTAGAGTACTTAAATATCTCAAACTCTCAATCTTTTTGATAGAGAACCGAGTCGGTTAAACCTACGGACTTAAACACAACATACAAAGCCAGTTTCAAGATGGAGTGTAACCAATAATATCATCAAAAATTACCATTGTTTGTACACAAGTAAATATAAAAATGATTCTGCCAGAAAAAAAATTGATGAATCTCTGTCTCAAGTAAAATTGCAACAAAGGATACCTTAAAAGTTCCTCATTGTACTGCATGCATATTTAGAAGGAAAACACAGTTGCAAACAATCCTCAATGACCTTAAAATTGGATACAGAATAAAATTTTCACTTCATAAACTCAGGCAGAATGCCATTGTAGATATTCAGTGTGACCCACAAAGTTGAAACCAATACTCTCTTATTTTTCTCTAAAAAAATAATGTCTATGTGAAATTAAATAAAAGTTTGCAAAAGACAGTAAATGCTTTTGTAAAGTTTATCTGGTAGAATATACTGTAGCTTGCAATTTGGATAATCTTTTTTGCCAGCTGAGGATGAGAATGGAGAGAAAATGTTTTGCTGTTCACCTCAACAATTTCTGAATGCTGTGAGCAGTTTATCAATAACAAAATCAGTCATGGCAAGGTGTCCCACTTGCTACAAGAACTTCAAGCAGTGGGCAGTGCAAATGGCTTGTCATCCTTGGCAATCTGATTTTATGACTGTGACAGAATTTGATGAAGGTAAGGATATATACACACACATGATGCCCTGAAGATTTTTTCTGGAACTGATCTTTATGAATATCTGGAATGCTTTCAGAAACATGTGGAGTGATCACAGCTGAATTTGGAATCTACAAAAATTTCACATATGGTGTTTGGGACTCTTGTAGAAATGTGATGGATCCTCAAACTCAAGCCCCTATAACTCAAGTTTGTTCCAAGAAGCACTGCATGTCCAGCATGTACTGAAATCTGATCTTTCAAATATTTTCAGCTTCTGTGTGGCACTTATGGAGTAGACTGCACCTATGAAGAGCTCTTCAGTTACCTGGGAAGCATGGAAAATAAAAACACACCCTTTGAAATCAATTTCAGGATGATAGAAACTGTTGACAGTGAGACAAAGTCATTTGAATTCCAGGCCACACCCTGCAACCAAGTGGCTGAGGTATTTTATCAATATTATTTATATGAAATACATTTTAAAATTAGGAACTGTCAATTTTATACCCAGGTTTAATTCAAGAAGTCTGCAGATCAGTTTTAGCTGACACAAATCTTTGAATGATGATTGAAGGGTTTGTACAGCAAGTGTTGACCCATTTCCTTGAACATTCATGGGATTTACAAGCAACCAAGAAGGCAATTGTATTTCTATTGGTTGGAAATATGTTCAAGATTTGTCTGATTTTTCTGAAAAAATAACCCTTATATGACAAGGAAGTGATCCAGTCATTCAAATGTCAATATAGGAATGCAACTTTTCTTTCACATCAGTTCCATGCAGTGTTTTTTGTTCTATGAAAACAATTCTTTAATAGTTTTTCAATTCTCTTCATTGATCAGTCTGGGGAAAATCCTTTCTGATGTATTACAGATTTTTTTAATATTTTCAGGGTGAAGAATACTCTTGTGGTTGCACTGACTGTCCTGATACATGTCCAGCATCATCTTCCTACCCAGACAACTTGTACATAACATGGGAAGTGAATGGAATTAATGGAATGTTCATTGTTGCTGGAGCCATGTGGGGAGGATTCCTCATCATAATCATCACCATACTGGTTGTAGGGTTTCAAAGGAGAAAAAACATTCCTCCTAGCTCACCAGCAGATATTGTCAAGCCAAGCATCTTTGACTATATTGGAGCACACTTTGAACACAAGCTTGCTGTATGGTTCACCATGCTTGGGAAAGGTATAGAAACTATGCCTATAGAAGACTTGAACTTGACTTGAAGTTGACTTTTGGATTGTATTGGTATTTACAGCTGTTTCTGGGAAACCTTACATGGTCTTGATTTACTCAACTCTGTTGGTCACAGTACTGAGTTGTTGCATTCAGTTTTTGGAAGTGACAACTGACCCTGTGGAGCTGTGGTCTTCAGAGAACTCAAGAGGAAGGAAAGAGAAGGACTATTATGACTCAAATTTTGTCCCCTTCTTCAGACCAGAACAAATCATAGTCAAAGCAAAGGGATATGAGAAGATTGTTGAAAACACTACTGGTGAGCCAATGGAATGGGGCCCAGCATTCAATCAGTCCTTCTTCCTGGATGTCTTTGACTTGACTGAATACTTGACAAATCAGGTAAATGTAAATGCACTTAAAATATTCATGTTGAGAACAATTAAAACCAAGTATATGCATTTCAAGATCAAAGAAAAGGAATCAAGCCATGTACTGCAAAAAAACTAACATCACCATTTGAAATTGCCCTGTAATTATCAGCATTAACATATTTCAGGCCTCATTAATTTTTTCCAGTTGACTGCTGAGATCACAGATGGAGAAAATACCCTCAATGTTGGCCTCAAGGATGTTTGTTTCCAGCCATTGTTCCCTGACAAAAAGTTTTGCACAGTCCAGTCAGCCTTTGAGTACTTCAAGAACAACAGAGAAGTGATTAAGGATGAAGAGTCATTTTTCAAGAGACTTACCTCATGCATCAAAGACAACTTCATCCAAACCTCTTGTCTGGGACAGTTTGGAGGACCAGTGGACCCAAAGCTGGCATTTGGAGGTTTCTGGAAAGAGAAATCTCTTCCATTAAGTCAAGCCAATGTAAGTGCTTGCTTTGTGGCAGAATGTGATTAGTAATACGTCTTCAAGTGAAAACTTGATTCTTCTGAGACATTCTTTATACTTGTTTGAATCAAGTGACATATATTTTGGTGATGCACATCTTTGAATGCTACATTCTTACTTAAATAAATGCACTCAAACTGCATGTTAAATGTATAAGGATGGTTAAATTTGGGATTTCAAATTTAACGTTTGCGCGATGTAATTTATTCTGTGTTTGTGCATTTATTCTATGGGTTCTTGGTCTATAGGCATTATTGTAGTTTAAGAAATTTCTGCCAATTGACTAAAATTATTTTTAGGTTTCAGAGGCAGACACCCTGATTGTAACATTTGTGGTGAACAACCATTATGATAAAAACCTGGTGAAACCTGCTATGGCTTATGAGGAGGTTTGGCTGAAATATGTTGAAGAATGGAGGGACATGAGGAAGAACCTGAGTGATCTTGGACTTGCCCCAGAGGTTGAAGTGGCCTTCAGAGCAGAGAGGTCCATTGAGGATGAACTTGGGAGACAGACTGAGGGTGACATTCCTACTGTCATAATTTCCTATTGCATAATGTTCTTGTACATTACTGTCACACTGGGACAGGTGAGTCCTATACTGCATGTATACTACCACATTTTATTGATGCTTGAATTCTGGAAATATTAATTACAGCCAAGGGGTTGGTCAACCATGTTTGTGGACAGTCAGATGATGGTGGGACTTGGTGGAGTGCTGATGGTGCTTGCCTCAGTGGCAGCATCTGTGGGCTTCTTTGCTGTGGTCAAGGTTCCTGCAACACTCATCATCATAGAAGTTATCCCCTTCCTAGTGTTGGCTGTGGGAGTGGACAACATTTTCATCTTGGTGCAGGCCTACCAAAGGTCTGAAAGAGGAAAGGGGGAGAGTGTGGAAGACCATGTTGCAAGAGTCTTGGGACATGTTGGTCCTTCAATGCTGCTTTCTGCAGCAGCAGAATCAATTTGCTTCTTTCTGGGTGGTTTGTCAGACATGCCAGCAGTGAAAGCATTTGCTTTGTATGCTGGGTTTGCCCTTCTTTTTGACTTCTGCCTTCAGGTATGTCAATTTTCTTCCCCCTCCCACAATAAAAAAAGGAATTTGCTGTGAAAAGAAATGACTTTGCAGATTACTGCTTTTGTGGCCCTGATGACAATTGACATCAAGAGGCAGGAGGCCAACAGGATTGACTTCCTTTGCTGTACAAAGAACTGCAACAAGTTGAGCAAAGAAAAAAAGAACACCAAAGGGCTTCTCTACCAACTATTCAAGACTGCCTATGCCCCATTCCTCATGATGTTTCCCATCAGGGCTGTTGTCCTGGTCTTATTTTCAACTTGGTTCACTATTAGCCTTGCATTGGCTCCCAATGTGAAAGCTGGTCTGGATGAAAAGCTGTCCATGCCAGAGGACTCATATGTCATTGACTACTTCAATGTAAGTTGCTGAAGGATACTTACAAATTTACAATATTTATTGATTTAGAATGTGTGAATTGTCTGTTCTTGTCTGCAGTCAATGTATGAGAACTTCTATGTTGGCCCACCAACTTACTTTGTGGTCAAGGATGGTTTCCCAATGCTGAATGAAAAAGCACAGAACAGGCTTTGTGCTTATGTTGGATGCAATGTTGACTCCTTGGCATCACAGATTTTCTTTGCTCAGCAGCAGCCAACTGAGACTCACATTGCAACCACTGCCATGTCTTGGATGGATGACTATTTTGATTGGTTGAGAACTGAGACTTGCTGCAAAATAGATGAAGATGGGAATTTCTGCAAACCAGGTTTGCTTATATAGTACAATGATGCACAAGCAACCTGGATATTCCTGTAGCTTGAAAGACAAAGTATTGAAAAAAAAACTGGCAGTTGAAGAAGAATGTGAAATAAACAGGAAACAAAAGAATCTTTGACTATATGAAGCAAATGTGATAATTCAAAGCTGTTATTTCCATAAGTTGATTTTAATTTGTTTCATATACTGTTAATGTAAATACCAAAGAATTAATGGATTTAAGGATCAAACATATGTTTTGGAACAAAGTTTGAAGTTTGGGGTACCCCTGAATATCAATGCTGCTTCAAAATTATATGCAATATCACATCTTCTTCAACAGGATCATCAAAATGTGTTGGAGTTTGTGTTGAAAAGTACAGGCCCAATGCAGAGCAGTTCCTGAAATTTCTACCAGACTTTCTAAAGGCAAACCCTGCAGGACAATGCATCAAAGGAGGTCATGCTGCTTATGGGAATGCAGTCAAAGTATTGTGCATATGTTTGGTAGAAATTGAGATTCAATTTAGGACCAGATTCATTTCATTAGTTGGTCACTGAAGAAAATGGGAACTTGACCATTGGAGCAAGCTACTTCATGACCTACCATTCCATGATGAAAAACTCAGAGGAATACTATGAAGCTCTGAGACTTGCAAGATTCATTGCAGACAATATCACATCCATGCTAAATGAAGACTTTCCCTCTGAAGATGGCAGAAAGTATGAAGTGTTTCCCTACAGGTGAGCTTGATGACATGGATCAGTTGAAATATTTTGAATGGTTTACTACAATAGTCTTTCATTTCAGTATCTTCTACTTGTATTATGAACAATACCTGACCATGTGGAGGGATGTTGTCCAGTCACTGGCAGTCTCTGTGGTGGCAGTTTTTCTTGCCAGCTTTGTCTTCCTGGGCTTTGATTTGCACTCAGCATTGATTGTGCTGGTGACTATTGTGATGATCATGGTGGATATGATGTGTCTGATGTACACCTGGGCTTAACTAAACTTACGACATAGGAACCAGTTGAACCACTACCATTCTATATATCAAATTTTTGAACTGAACTTACTCCTGAAGGTCTTCAACAAGTCATTCTAACCTGTTAATACTTGACTTCTTTTGATGCATGCCATTGTATTTTGTCACAAAACATGCTCTTAAAGCAAAATTGAAGGCATCTTTATACAATACTTAGTCAATGATTCATGCATAGTTTAAAATGCTTTTCTATCAAAATCAGGGCTATATTCTTGAACTGCTAGAATGTATTTGTGATTTTTAATTATTAAATTTGGGTTGCCTATTATAACTCACATTGCTTTGTCCAATAGGTTTAGAATAACTTGAAGCATTGTACTTTAAACTGAATAACTTTCTTTATATGAGCATCAGATACATTCCTCAAATGCTTAAACCATGCACATTCCTTAGCAGCAGCCCTATGTTTGCAAAATGTGATCATCCCTTGGTCTCAAATTAGTATGTCCACAAGAGAAATGCCAATGTGATTTAAAATCAATTGGAATTTTGAAGGAAAAACAAATGAATCAATGTGGTATGTTTTTGCTCCACTTATTCAAAATGTTAAGAGCAAAATAAAATGAGCATGCAGAGTTTGGTTACTTTTTTGTGCTATTTGTTCTGATGTGATTTCATTGTACTCCAGGCTGTTGGAATAGCTGTGGAATTCTGCAATCACATCATCAGGGCTTTTGCAGTTTCTTCCAAAGTGACCAGGCTGGAGCGTGCAACATATGCACTTGTAGAAATGGGAAGCTCAGTAAGTTGTATGAGTGAATATGTTTATTTATGGATTTCATACTATAATCNTTCAGCATGAGTAACATGATTTGCATCTGAACAATTCTGAAAAGAATTTCCCTGGTTGCACAAAAGACGCTTTTCCTCT
This sequence comes from Notodromas monacha, assembly GCA_905338405.1. Classification (NCBI taxonomy): domain Eukaryota; kingdom Metazoa; phylum Arthropoda; class Ostracoda; order Podocopida; family Cyprididae; genus Notodromas; species Notodromas monacha. The sequence goes on from CAJPEX010000787.1 coordinate 69,916, forward strand.
CTATTTTTTTCTGAGAAAAACTTCCCCAGCAAGTCATGGTATAAAAGGAAATATATGACATGATGCAAATTCATTTTCAAGGGCACAAGCAAAAGCGCAAAAAGATTTTCTCAATTGTAACTGCCAGGGTCTGAATCATCAAGAATAACTCCCTCTTTCTTGAGATGGCAGCAAGTCATTCATTGCATTCATGAGCATATCTGCTCATCAGCTGTAGGAAAATAATTATAAAAACTAAGGTTCAAACAAGAATAGTGTTTCTGAGAGAGAAAATTACTCATGTGAGTTGTGTAGTAAAATAATGTTGACTCTGGATGCTTGAGCAACAAGGATGCCGCTTTATTGCGTCATATCCTTCAGCATGTGAGTTTTAAAAAAAAGAATTCAGACCACAGCACAGCATTGGGCAAGAATTAAAAAACCATCAGAAGCGCCTGGAACACACACTCCCTCCCTCTCCTCAGGATGGCCTGAGGTCAGTTCGTACACTGGGTCAAGACCAATGATTATCCACACTCAAATCAGAGCTCCTGCATGGGCCCCATCAGTATAGCAATAAATAAAGGATACTTATTTGGGGAAACTAAACAAATCAAATAAACAATTTGGACTTTTAACAATAACCATGGTGCTGCTGTACTATACTCCCCAAATTTGATGGCATTTGAAACAAACTGATTGAAATTCCATCTTCTTATCATGTTTCTGACATTGAAGAGAGGTTTGAACTTAATAAACCATCATGATCTGTTGCAGAAAAGTTGCATTGACAGGTGCAAATACAAGAACACAACCTAAATGATGCAGACTTTTTACTCTCCAGTTTTTCAATAAGTTTTCCCCTTGCATTTTTCAGTTCATGCTCAGCACTATTGTAATACTGTGTCATTAATTATGATGTGAATCAAAATTGGTCCTCTCCTCTGTGTGCAATAGCTACTGCTGCTGCAGGTGAATCAAGAAACAGTGTATCGCACTGATAGATCTTGAAGCATATTGAAGACATGTTAGGCAGGCCAACTGAAAAATTAATGTGCGTTTTACAATATTTGATTGAATATACGCGTAATATGGAAAGAAACATCTCGAATAGGCTGGATATCTGTAGTGTGAGATCAGGCTGTAGAATAATATGAGTCCACCATCAGGAGAACCCTCGGATGTAAAGGTGCGCGCTGAAGTCGCATGTGAAACCGGAGCATAGATTAGAAAATCCCGCGGAAAACTAAACTAATCTTTAATCTCAAATCTCTTGTGTTCAATTTACGTCATAATGGTGCAATGACAACGTATTCGCATACAGTTTTCGTTTTTCGAGTGTGAAAAGTGTGATAGATCGTAGAAGGGGGTTGCATGAGCATGTCTCTCACTCTATGATGGAAGCCTTGCCGTTGTTGCGTCTCGGGTTTAGGTCAGGGAGTCGATTACGTCCGGCCTTGAAAATCTAAAATAGACTCCGGAACGGGTGCGACCCACAATAAAGATGCAGCCGCGGTCGCGTGTCTGCTTCAAGAATTCCAACCGGACTTTTTCTTCCTTTTCGATCATTGTGCTTCCTCTTCATGGGTTCACGCCATGGATTTTCCCCTTTCAGTGATCCGTGATTGCAGTGTTTCTCGTCGTCATCAACAGTTGAATTTATAGACACAGCACACACGGAAGTTATCGTGATTCGATTCGGATCCTTCGAATCATAAGAACGTTTCTTGTTTCTATTTGTGCTATCCAATTTAAGTGGAATTCAGGAGAACGCCTTGTAAGGGTGAACGCAGTGATGCCTGAAATCTGAAGGTATACTTTCGCGGGAATCGTTTTAACTTGTGCGTATTAAATTCCGTGCAACTGACTTTAGACTGATTCGCGGAGTTCGAACGACCGGCGTCGATAATCACTCATCACTTACCATGGTTCAAAATGCAATTTACAGTACTATTTTGAATAATATGCAATATGATATTATTCCGAGTTGGGAGCCCCAACCACTCTCGCGATATCACTGCTGTTGTCAACATTGCTTAACTTCCGCTGATACTGCTTATATACAAGAATTGATTTGAATGCTGTATCCTTGGTCAACTTGGTGATGGTAAGATATATAGTTTAAAAACTTGACTTGAATGAGGACTTCCAGAAGTTGTTCAGTAAGATTGGACAATTATGAACTGAAGAAAATATGCATGCCATTGTATTTTGTCACAAAACATGCTCTTAAAGCAAAATTGAAGGCATCTTTATACAATACTTAGTCAATGATTCATGCATAGTGAAAAATGCTTTTCTATCAAAATCAGGGCTATATTCTTGAACTGCAAGAATGTATTTGTGATTTCCAATGATTAAATTTGGGTTGCCTATCATAACTCACATTGCCTTTTCCAATGGGTTTAGAATAACTTGAGACATTGTGCTTTGAACTCAAAGTACATTGTACTTTCTTTATATGAGCATCACATACATTCCTCAAATGTTTGAACCATGCACATTCCTTAGCAGCAGTCTATGTTTGCAAATTATCCTCTCTTGGTCTCAAATTAGTTTGTTTACAGAATAAATTCAAATATGATTTAAAGTCTAATTGGAATTTGCAGGAAAAACAAATGGAACAATGTGGTATGTTACTGCTCCACTTACTCAAAATCTTAAGAACTAAATAAAATGAGCATGCAGAGTTTGGTTAATTTTTTGTGCTATTTGTTCTGATGTGATTTCATTGTACTCCAGGCTGTTGGAATAGCTGTGGAATTCTGCAATCACATCATCAGGGCTTTTGCAGTTTCTTCCAAAGTGACCAGGCTGGAGCGTGCAACATATGCACTTGTAGAAATGGGAAGCTCAGTAAGTTGTATGAGTGAATATGTTTATTTATGGATTTCATACTATAATCTGTTATTTTTTTTATTCAAGGTACTGTCAGGAATAACTCTGACAAAACTTGGAGCATAACACCGGGACCCCAAACGAGTAAGTGTCTAGAAGGTTCAAAAGATGAAGTCCTACATGAACCCGTAACAAAACTAACCTCGACGAGTACCAGACTAGAAGGACGGACAAGAAGACAGTAAGGAGGGTAAACTATAAGGAAATCCATTCCAGAAATTTCAAAAGCCATTAATGAAGCTTATATTTTCCAGGCCCCAAAGCCAGCCTTGGGAAGAGAAAAGTTTTGGAGAATCTTTCAAAGTCCAGCAGGGCTGAGATTTGGACAGAAGTTGTACTGGTGCCTGCATCATCAGTTACAAACGCTGGGTTTGTTCCAGAGAGTCCATGATTGGGGCTTTTGGTGAACAAACAATTTGCCCATTCTAAGGCCTTCTCAACCCAAGTGTTAACTGACATTCCTTGTGAAAAAACCTTTTTATGAGTGAGATTGATGAGCAATTTGTTGAATTCTTATGAAGCCGATTAAAGTAAAGGATCGTCCTCTAACAGTCGTGTTATAGTTTAGGACTTAATATCTTCTGTAATAAAGTATCTTTAAGAAGTCGTACTCATTGTACTAAACGTAGACTTGTTAAGACTTTTCTTATTCCCTGGTTGCACAAAAGACGCTTTTCCTCTCTATTTTTTTCTGAGAAAAACTTCCCCAGCAAGTCATGGTATAAAAGGAAATATATGACATGATGCAAATTCATTTTCAAGGGCACAAGCAAAAGCGCAAAAAGATTTTCTCAATTGTAACTGCCAGGGTCTGAATCATCAAGAATAACTCCCTCTTTCTTGAGATGGCAGCAAGTCATTCATTGCATTCATGAGCATATCTGCTCATCAGCTGTAGGAAAATAATTATAAAAACTAAGGTTCAAACAAGAATAGTGTTTCTGAGAGAGAAAATTACTCATGTGAGTTGTGTAGTAAAATAATGTTGACTCTGGATGCTTGAGCAACAAGGATGCCGCTTTATTGCGTCATATCCTTCAGCATGTGAGTTTTAAAAAAAAGAATTCAGACCACAGCACAGCATTGGGCAAGAATTAAAAAACCATCAGAAGCGCCTGGAACACACACTCCCTCCCTCTCCTCAGGATGGCCTGAGGTCAGTTCGTACACTGGGTCAAGACCAATGATTATCCACACTCAAATCAGAGCTCCTGCATGGGCCCCATCAGTATAGCAATAAATAAAGGATACTTATTTCCCCTTTGATTTGTTTAGTTTATTTGTTAAACCTGAAAATTGTTATTGGTACCACGACGACATGATATGAGGGGTTTAAACTACCGTAAACTTTGTTTGACTAACTTTAAGGTAGAAGAATAGTACACTCTGACATTGAAGATAGCTTTGAACTTAATAAACCATCATGATTTGATACAGAAAAGTTGCATTGACAGGTGCAAATACAAGAACACATCCTACATGATGCCGACTTTTTACTCTCCAGTTTTTCAATAAGTTTTCCCCATGCATTTTTCAGTTTATGCTCAGCACTATTGTAATACTGTGTCTTTAATAATGATGTCAATCAAAATTGGTCCTCTCCTCTGTGTGCAATAACTGCTGCTGCTGCAGGTGAATCAAGAAACAGTGTATCTCACTGATAGATCTTGAAACAACTATTGAAGACATGTTGGGCAGGCCAACTGACAAATTAATGTACGTTTTATATATTTGATTGAATATACGCGTAATATGGAAAGAAACATCTCGAATAGGCTGGATTTCTATACAGATAGTGTGAGATCAGGTAGTACAATCATATGAGTCCACCATCAGGAGAACCCTCGGATGTAAAGGTGCGCGCTGAAGTCGCATGTGAAACCGGAGCATAGATTAGAAAATCCCGCCGAAAACTAAACTAATCTTTAATCTCGAATCTCTTGTTCAATTTACGTCATAATGGTGCAATTACAACGTATTCGCATGCCCAGTTTTCGTTCATCGAGTGTGAAAAGTGTGATAGATCGTAGAAGGGGGTTGCATGAGCATGTCTCTCAGTCTATGATGGAAGCCTTGCCGTTGTTGCGTCTCGGGTTTAGGTCAGGGAGTCGATTACGCCCGGCCTTGAAAATCTAAAATAGACTCCGGAACGGGTGCGACCCACAATAAAGATGCAGCCGCGGTCGCGTGTCTGCTTCAAGAATTCCAACCGGACTGTTTCTTCCTTTTCGATCATTGTGCTTCCTCTTCGTGGGTTCACGCCATGAATCTTTCCCTTTCAGTGATCCGTGATAGCAGTGTTTCTCGTCGTCATCAAGTACATCAACAGTTGAATTTATAGACACACGGGAGTTATCGTGATTCGATTCGGATCCTTCGAATCATCAGAACGTTTCTTGTTTCTCTTTGTGCTATCCAATTCAAGTGGAATTCAGGAGAACGCCTTGTAAGGGTGAACGCAGTGATGCCTGAAATCTGAAGGTATACTTTCGCGGGAACCGTTTTAACTTCTGCGTATTAAATTCCGTGCAACTGACTTTTGACTGATTCGCGGAGTTCGAACGACCGGTGTCGATAATCACTCATCACTTACCATAGTTCAAAATACAATTTACAGTACTATTTTGAATAATATGCAATATGATATTATTCCGAGTTGGGAGCCCCAACCACTCTCGCGATATCACTGCTGTTGTCAACATTGCTTAACTTCCGCTGATACTGCTTATATACAGCATCTTTCAATCCTATGAAAGATTAAAGCTATATAAAACCTTATCGCGCGGATTTGAAGCGTGTCTCGAAGACCTTAGGCGGGGAAAGAGTCGATCTATACGGTTTCTTTCGAATGCTGGTCGTCGGCCCTTATGTGGAGCATTGGACTCAACTCTTTTTTGCTCGAGGTTCGAGGAATTTCCATTTGTGTGTGAAATTCGATCGTCCGGTGGTGTTCTGTTGTGCTCCGCTTGAGTGGAGCACGCCAACCTACTTCGCACGCATTCTTCGAGCGTTTTTCTTTCTGCCCGCATCCCCCTCCCCCCTTCGAACAGTCCCTTACTTTTCATTAAATTTCTAGAGAGTCAAGTCTGGGGTTTCATGGAGAATTCTTTGCTTTTGAGGGCTGGTTTAAAAGTTTTGCCTCTATTCTTCATCACTCATGGAAATTTGATACTGTTTATATACTTGACTGTGAAATGGAAATCACAGACAGGCATTTCTGAGTAAAAAAAAAAATCAGAGGGACCCACAAAGAAATTTGAATTAGGGAGATAAGGAGAATTCTTAAATTATTGATGTTGATCGCATGTAAAGGTTGTCTTGAATTATTATTTGATCATCAATTCATGGTTTTGAGAGGAGAGGCCATCGCAAATGAAGAGATGGCTTGGTATTGCTTTTCTGTGGTTTTAAAGTACTGTAATCTGAATCAGGAGCTTAAAACTGAATTTTTCTCTGTAGTTAATGCATTAGTAAATGATCAAATGAACTTGATGGATGTATGCACTAGTGTAAAAAGAAAGACACATTATGAAAAATCCATGCTTCAAGGTTTTTTTTCTCCAGAACTTTTGAACGGACCCTCGCGTGCACTACTGAAGATGGTCTGAGTGAGGGAGGGACGTTGACGCATGTGCCGCGTTTTCCAGAAACTCCCCCGAGGGACATGGTGTGATTCGAACACAGTCAGAGCTAGTTCATTGGAATCTTCCATGTGATTCACTTCACTAGCAAAGAATACTTCCCTGGTATGCTGCAGTTTTTCTCTAGTTTTTTTTCTTTCCTGAGTGCCAGCTTTGGTGACGCACACGGACAATTTGAATTGAAGATGTCTGTCGTAGGAAAGAGGGGTTTCTTAGACTTGTGTGTTCTTTGTAACCCGGGAGTGGGGAGGAGGGGAACATGGCGGCGGCTGTAGTGCCGACGGTGATCTAGATTTTCCGTTGCTCCTTCACCTGATTTAATAGCATTTTTTCGAACGGCGTAGTTCCTCGATTTTGACGCGAGGTTCTTTTGCGGTCGTGTGTTACGCGAATTCAAAGCTGAAGCAGTGATTCATTTTGAATTTCATCGTTTGATGGAGTTGTGTATCGTCAAGCGTAGCGTCATTTAGTCTCGAATTCTTCGTTCGATTCAAATGTGGATCATGTCTCACGTCAAGCCTAGCATCGTTTTCCAAGAATTTGCACGGCGTTGTTACATGTGTCCAGGGCGTGATATTATGAATCGTCGTGTGTAATTTCTGCATGAATGAATGATAAATCAGTGAATTATATTTGTTCTGAGCTGGAACCGTAATTTAGATCTGTGTATGTTTCATGGCTGGAGCATTCAGTCGCATCCTCGGTTTGAAGAAAATTGTTGATGGTTTCTGTGTTATTTTCGATTGTTACGTCTTGCCTCGATTTGTAAGGTGGTCATTCGATTTATTCAGTCAGGATGTCTGGAAGCATGTCCTGTGGAATCTGCGTTTTGTCACGAAAGCTCAAGAAATCGGTCTTAGTCTCAGAGAAGGGGTCAAGTGTTCGCTGAGTTACAGTACTTTGATGAACATTGAAAGAAAGGTTCCTTTTCTAAGTTGGGAGCATGTGAATGTGCGAACGACTCAGTCCTCATTTCCGCTTGTCATTAGAGTGCTGCAAATGTGAGGTTAACACAATTGACGTCTCCATCAAGAATTTTTTAGTTCATCTTGTACTTGTCTTGAGTGCATTTTTCGGAAGATGCAGTTTGTTTCGTGTTGTTGGTCAGCATCAGTGAACCTCTTTCTCGGTTGACTTGGGGAGTTCAATATCTTGCTTGGATCGAACGACGTGGGTGTAATGTTTTACAAATAGGTTCTTCCTTTCGATGTGATGCGAATGTTCGCAGGAATTGTTTTGGTTGACGATATCTGTTCTTTCCTTTCGTATTATCCTGTGGTTGTGTTTTTAGCGAGTGAAGAGCAGAAAATGGCCGTGTGGGCTGTTTGTCTAGTGATCATCGCCGCGTTCGCTTCGAAGGTGAGTGTGTTTGTGACCCTTGTGATTTCAATCTTGATTGGTGAATGAAATTTGCGTTCAGGCTGAAAGCCGATGCTCGTTCCACGGCCAATGCGGAACTTATATTGGCATCCTTGGGGAAGTCGGGGTTCCCTGCAAAACCGATATGGAACCCGTTCCTCTCAACGATACTACAGCTGAGCAGAATTTGAAAAAGTTCTGCGGGGATTTATGGAAGGCAGCTCGTGAGTTAAAATGTTCTCAATCTTTGCTAAAGTTTACTTATACTTTTCGGAATATACATTACCGTAGACGTCTTCGTTTTGAAATAACCCCTCAATTCCCGCACACCTTTTCTTTTTTCTTGTCAAAATATGAAGGAAGTGCTTCTTGTATTCGCGCTAGTGCGATTTGTATAATGTGAAAAAATCATTATGGGAATAATAATTGCTTTGAATGAGAGGAGCTTAAATCGGATTTTCAAGCAACCGCAATCGTGTAAATTTTTGAAACCTCTGTGCATCTTCGCCTTCTCTGTAGCGGAGAACCAAGCCGGAGATAAGATGTTCTGTTGCGACTCTGAACAAGTGTCGAATCTGATGAGCAATCTGGAGATCCCCGGAACACTCATGTCCCGTTGCCCGACCTGCTACCGGAACTTCCGGGAGTACACTTGCCAGTTGACGTGTTCTCCGAAGCAATCGGACTTCGTTCTAGTCACAGATTATGACAATGGTTAGTATTTTGGAATTACGGTATTATTATTTAGTGGGTGAGTTTGAGAGAACAAAATTGCGCTGATTTCCGTGTCTCAAGTGAGGAGTGACGATCTTCCGATTGAAGTGGTACAGCAAAGGTTTTTTTAAAATCAGAATCCAGTCTTCTTCTTCCCTGTATGAGAATCAGATGAATTAAACAAGATAGTGTTTCAGTGTTGGTGAATGTGAGTGTGACCAAATCTTAAATTGTGGTTCTTTTTTGTGTGTGTGTGTATTGTATAGAAACAAATGCGATCAAGTCGATCGACTACGCATTGTCGAGAAACTACGCTTACACAACATGGGATTCGTGTCGCGGAGTGAAGAACCCACAGACCCAGGAAAGCATCTTGCAGGTGCGTTTTCTTTCATTGTTACATTATTTAGTTTTTTTCGAGTCGGCGGGGCTTATGTTGTTGAAGTGACTTGAACAAGTGTGTGTGGGGGTTTCGCATTTCCGCAGCTCATGTGTGGTCCTTACGGAACATCGTGTTCGTATGAGGAATTATTCCACTTTATGGGAGACATGGCGAACATGCAGACGCCGTTTTCCATGAACTTTTTATTCCTCGACTCTCCTGTCGACCCGAAGACGAATTTGACGCACTTTGATTATGAAGCGGCGAATTGCAGCCAACCCGCGAAGGTGAGATTTGTGACGACTTCGTTTACAGTTGAACCTCGATAACTCGAACCTCACTGAATTGATTTTTTAAAGTCCCTGTCTGAATAAAAGTGGAAGCTATGCACTAAAAACCTTCCCAACTCAAAGGCTTTTCCCCCCCTCAAACCTATGGAAGTTGGAATTTCTGGATCCTTTTTGACCATTTCATTGACACAGGAAAGAGAAAAGCAATATAAATGCAACTTGATGCATTTTGAGAGGAAGTGAAAGATTAATTGGGCAAATGAACCCTTGCCTTCGAGTTCAGTAACCTGTCAACTCATTTAAGAAGCAATTTAAGGCCCAGTTTATGACCAAGTACAATTTCCTGTAATTATTCTTTATTTTCCCCCCAACAGAAAAGCTTGTTTCTCTAACTCGAATTTTTGCTGCTCCCATGAAGTTTGATCATGTCTTGATTGCGCGAGTATTTTTGGCGAGGTTTTTATTTTTTGTGACGTTATCAATTGTATCTCATTTCTGACGAAATGAGATTTTCTGATTAATACTCTAGAAGGAATTCCTCGAATTTTTTAATCGGTAGTTTCTGATGACAGGTGCCATTTTTAAAATATGAATGCTTTTTTTTCAAGTGTTGGAATTCTTCTGCTCCATTTTTCTTTTTATCGGGATACTGTTCAGTAAGCGATTTTGGACTTTCTGTCGAACTAGATCCGCCAACTCCGGACCCTCAAAAAATAAGAAATTATAGCTCATCGTTGGGAAGTCGATATAGGTCAATCTTACCATGGTCATCCCAGCCGGAGTCGTAATTTTTAAGATATCTGTCAATCAATCAAATTATCTGAGCGATTTTAATTTCTTTTCTCTCGAATCCCAAAATGGGCCCTTCGAAACTGTATCACTAATAATGCAATACATTTTTCCGTCGCGGCTGGTTCAACAGAAAAATGGAAAAGTTGATTTGAAAATCGGGCTAATGTATTTCTGTTTGTTTTGGGTTCATCCACGCTGGTCGAAAGAAGCTTTGAAAAAATTCTAGTGGGTTCAAGTTGACACATTTTATTATTTTCAGTATGTTGACCTTGTGAACATAATGTGACATTTTTCTTTGGTTTTTCACATTTTATCTGAGACATTTTTGGAAGGGATTTGGCGGAAGTTCCGAAACAGTAGAGCAATTTTTATTTGTGCTTGTGTTTTTTGCAATACAGTACTGTATTTTTCGATTTCCTCACAGGGCGAAGAATACGCTTGCAGTTGCATCGATTGCCCATTGTCGTGTCCTTTGCCGCCGACGTTCCCAGAGGACCTGTACCGACCTTTCGAGATCAGTGGAGTCAATGGTTACTACGTGGTTGTTGGAGCCGGGTTCGTGGTCTACATCCTTGTCCTCGCCGTGGTTTTTGCCTTCAGCTGGCTCAAGACCAGGAGCAAATTTGCCCGAGGCTGTGAGTTGTTGTACAAAATTGGTGGACTCGAAAATTCGGGAGGTGTGGGGGTTTGGATAGAAAACAAGATCCAAATTAAGAAAACAACCCCCTTCTTATCGCACAATTGGGATGGGTTCTGTTTTGGTGCTTCATGTTTTTTGGTGG
>CAJPEX010000788.1:0-15071 GCA_905338405.1 Notodromas monacha
ATTCGCTTCACGACGAATTTCATCTAATTCAGATCTCTTCATTTCAGTAGAACCTGTGCTCAAGAAAATTTAATTCTTCGGAGTATTTTATAAACAATGGATGCAGATAAATCGAAGTACAGCAGCTGAGACGACGTATTTTATACGATGATACGAGCACTGGTAACATTTGGAAGAGTGCGCCATATAGGCAAGAAGCTTCACGAATGATTCAAACTCAAGTTAAAAACATAATCACCGTATTACATGACTGAGTTACATACTATCCCCACAACATCCACATAACTTCAGTTGTGCAGTCCTATTTTTTTTTTTTTTAATGTCTTGAATCGAGTGAGCAGCCCATTCTTCACGATTTTTGTCTCATGTGTTTCACAAAAATTGCCACCGACGTTCACAGCATCTAATGCAAATTATGTCAATCAGCTCGTTCAAAAGTCAAACTTTACCTTGTAAAGATATCGAGTTCCCAGGCGCTGAACAGACCAGTGAGAATTTAAATACGGTAACAATCCAAATATAGTTTTCCCAATTCAAATCACATAAACGATTAAAACCTTTATTTGAAGTTTAATTATTTCTCGACTCTTGAGTATTTACAATTTTTCACAAATGATTAAGCTTCAAGAATGTAAAATATTTACACGTTTCCGGAAGGGTATAAGCTGATTCAATGTGCGACAAATGAAAAGCTAAAAAGTGCCTTATTTACGATTCAGGGATTATTTCATTAATGTCAATTTGTTGGATGGTCCTTTTAGGTATCGTATATCTCTGTCATCAGGTTTTCCCCGGTAGGGAATCGCGAATTTAATTTTCAAAATCGCGGAAAAACTGAAACAGTCTTCAATATCCAGGAAAAATGAATGCTGATCATCCCGACACAATTAAATACATTGCAAAAATAAATTCGGGATCCCACCAGCCGCAGGGATCAAATGACATTTCAAACCCTGAATAATTCCATAAACACAAAATCAGATATACAGTACAAGTCGTCGTTTTTTTTCACTGATGCAGAAATAAATATTCGAAGACATTTTCTATGGACGAAGCGGTTGGACAATGGATCGAATATACAAATGATGCACTTTTTACGCAAGCTTTGTATTATTATTATTATTAGGTTCTTTTGCGGAAATAAGCGGCAAAATGAAAATCACGCATTCAAAATCTCAGGTCACTCGAAAAAAATGAAATGAAAAATTGCAGGAAAACTGCACTCAGGAAGAAGCAGCTGATCACCCCCGGCCCAGGTCGCGACCAGACACTCACTGTTACCCCCTCCCCTGCAGGGAACCCGTGTGCACATAGCTCAGGAACTCCTTGCATAACCTATCCAACCTGCCCAACAGTCTCAGGGGGGATAAGTTTAGCACTGTATCGCACTTAGTAATCAAGTTTTGTTCATCTTGGCGTAAGGAGAAAACGACTAATAGAAGGGAAGCTCATTTTCAAGCAAAAGGACAAAAACTTGCAGCAGGGAATTAATTTTGAGGGATACGTTCTTGAATCAGAATACCGTACACAGCATCATCTCATATTTAAACGAATTCTTGCTTTAGAAGGGATTTTTAACTGCTTCCTCTACTTCGTTCTTGTCTTGCCTCACTCGAGACTCAGGAGTCACGTTTGAATTCACTCAGATCAGCAGAATCTACATATATTCCTGGATTTCAACCTTCTAAAATTCTTAATGTTCTTCCAGTGAATAGTGCGCTATCAACCCCTCACATTCAAATACCCATGTGTCCAGAAATGCAAAAATAAAAATATACAGGATCCTGAGCAATCTGGATTTCCTTTGAAATTTCCATTACTAGACCAACAAAGTAATTGACCTACTTTCCGCCCCACATTTTTTATAAACAAAATTATGAGACCCAGCATCATCTTCATTGAGACCATTTTTTTTATTATTTTTTTAAATATTTGGATGCACTTTGACGGCTTGGAAATCCACAAAACATGCGAATAATTAAGGTAAGTGGCAAAATGAATTTCTGACACTGATGCAACACACTTTCAACTGAGATACAGCGTAGTATTTGTAATTTATCTTCAGTTTAAAATAGATTATACAGTATTGAATAAAATTGCAACAATGACTTGGCAATGATCGTACGATACTCTGTAAAAATCATGTCAGCCCAATTTATCAAGAGGGCTTCATTATCAAAAATATGACACTACCAAAGGGTAACACTTAATATGGAATAACTTATTAATGGATAGCACTGTAGTTCAAAACGACATTCCGCTGGACTCAAGAAGATACATTTCAACTCATCCGCCAAACTGTCTCAATAACACAAAATTAGTGAACTCATAAACGATAACATTTTAGGAGTGTTTAAAAAAGTATATTTCCAGGATTTTGACGAAAAGGTTAAGGAAAACGTCACCAACCCGCTGGAAAATACATCAGACGAAAAAGTATCGCTCAGTGTAAGTTTTAAGATTATCTCCCCCCCCCCCCCCCACCCTCGTCAAACTAGACACTATATAATTATGTGATCAAAAATCTTGGAATCAATAATAAATCTGTTCCTTCTCCACAAAGGGTGCATTTTCTAAAGAAATGCAGTCGGGAAGCACCGACGACATCACTCCTCTGTTGAATGCTTGTCCATGACATTTAAAAATAAGCATGAAAAACGCAGCATTTTAATGTGTTTCTAATTTTCCCCAGAGACAAGCTCCACTGAAAATGGGTCTTCACGAACTTAGCTTCCAGTCATAATTATTAGAAATTTAAAATTGCCGCTGCATATGAAAGCAAAGCACTCTTCGCCAAAATGATCAAAGACCATCCAGTAATCGCTAAACGATTTTGATTCCGTGCAGATTTTTATTCCTACGCATTCATGATGCAGTGTATTTCTTGGTGATGGCAGGAAGAAAATTTAATCCAAAACCGACAATAGGTAGTTCATTCGATCAAAGGCCAAATCTCAATTTTTGAGCACGAACTTAAAAAAAAATCCCTTCTTTTTCCATCAAGTAGGATATAGATAGTGTACTAATAATGTAAAACTTAAATTTCCGGAACACATCGGTGGTACTTTTTATGCGTCTTATTTTCCCCCAAATATATCATGGGACTCAGCCAATGCCAACATTGGTCAGCTCTCAGCTGTAATCATAAGAAAATCATTCACCATAATTTGAAGTTGAAGATATGACGTCCTCTCGTGATTCGTGACACAAAACGTCGGAGTGTTATTTAATTTATGTTAGATTTACGAGCCTTGAATGACGTTGAATATCGTTTGCTGATTGCGTAACAACTCAGATAAACGACGGACTGGTTTGGAAAAAAAATTCTTTCATATGAACAGGTATAGACAACTCAGCGGTAGCTAATAAGTGAATTACTAACGGTATTCGTGGCATTCATGAACATTTCGTGTGTAAGAAAAGCTCGTGAGATTTTCCGCGAGTGCCATTCGGCATTTCGAGAAGATCGAGATTACTGCATAGCAAGGGATCACTTGAGGTAGGGAATTAATAATCGCCTAAAAGAATATTTCGTGCGAAAATTTCGAAATGTATACAGTCCAAAATCGCCTCATGACGAGTTACACCTTCTGCTGCAGCGCAGTGATACTTGATATTCGTGCAGGTACATTGAATTATACACGGTTTGCAAGGATTGTCATAATTACGTGTTTCGAAATTTGAGAAGTCGAGAAGAACCCAAGCAAAAATTACCGCAGGAAGAAAAATCCACAAGACGACATAAATCAAGAATACGAAGAAAAGCACACCAACCAACTGTAAAAGGAACCCGACACGAAGTTCCGTCCATAGTTTCGGTCATCGAGTGATTCTTAATTGCTGGTGAATTTTGTTGAAAAGGCTTTTTTTTGCGGAGAATATTTTCCTCTCGTTAATTCCATTCCTTGCGATATACAGTACCTCTTATTTCAGTAAAACAACACGCAAATCACACAAAGTTTACCACTGAATAAAGAAACAGCAATTTGGCTTTCGCGCAATGACCGCGATATTTGATGACCCGGCGCAAAATCTTCCCCGAAGTAAACGCGAGCATTTCAGAGAACACATTCAAAAAAAGAAACCCAATCCGCAAAACCGGGACACTTTCCAGAAGCGGACACATCGAAAGTCTAGCACTAGGGTCGGGGTCAGTGGGGCACCCGGACCCAGACCGCGGGTACGGAAATTTCGGGACCGATGCATGAGCCATTATAGGAATTCGGCGGGGGGGGGGGGGGCGGGTTTGCAAGGAGCAAGAGAACGGGGTAGTCTGGAGAAGAAAGCGAGGTGGGTGAGAGCAAGAGCGACACATATACACACACACACACGTATTGCACATCCTCAAAGCCCATGGGTAATGTACAGAGAGCACTCCGGGTTAGTGGGACGCGCGCGCCGGGAACCCGCAGCGCCAGGACTAAGACATCGCGATCGCAACCTTGACATTGGGAGAGTTCAGGAAAAGGCGCGCGACATGGCGACTGACAGACGGAAATCCTGTCCTTGCCTCTCTCCTCCATTCGCGCTTATTCCTGTCCTGGATTCACCACCCACCCAACGCTGACTCGAATATCTGCAGTACTGTACCGTACTGGCGACGACGCGAGTGAATATTAGCGACATCTACACGTCAAGACTGAAACGTTGCGAGGAGAACTTACCAGATGATCCGATGCAGTATCTCGCGAATAATGGTTACTTCTGGAATGAACAATTGCTATAGCGTTTCCCCCCCCTTAGAAATGGAATACTGTTCAGCAACACTGTTAATTGTAAGTGGAAATTTTCTTCACAACAATACTGAGGGAGCACAGAAATGCGTTGCAGAGGAGCTAATTATACAATACAGTACACATACAACTGCATGTCTGATGGATTTTGAATGACTTATTGTTTTAATTTATCCTCTTGTTTTAATTTAAAAAAATACTGTATATCTGAAACATCGAGATGTTAATTTATTTGGATCTTTAAGTTCTCTAGAATTCTAAATTTTCTAGAAGTCTAGGCAGATAATTATAATAGGGACTTTGGTTTTCTTTGCATATAAAGTACTGTATTTCAGGGTTTGCAGAACTTTCCCACAACTGTGCATAAGAACTTTTGCAGGATTTATTTGTGAGAACGTTTCTTTATTTTTAGAAAGTTGTAGAATTCACAAGCACTGTTTTCCTATGATATAGACATTGTAGAGTTCTAGACAACCGTGCTTGTGAAAAACATATACTGTATTATACATATCACCCCTTTCATGTTAACAGTTAGTCTCATAAAAAAATACAGTAGTAGACTTGGATACAGCACTTCGCATGACTGCTGTTGAATCCAACGTAATTTGGATTGTTAGTGACATCTACCCAAAAGTTTAAAATACTTGCATGCAGTAGAGTATACGACTGCCGTGGAGAGTCGGGCCAACTAGAAAAAAAAAGAAAGATTCAGATGGAGGGTCTTGAAAATGTTTTTCATATCTCGATTGAAGAGTTCGCGGTTAAAAAGAGAAATTTGTGTGAAGATGATTTGGAATTTACATAAATTTCCAACTCGCAAAGAACATAACGATCAATATTCAAAGGCTGGTCCAGACATTTTTATACATCTCTCCTCAATTAAAACGGACATGATTTTTCCAAAACGGTAAGCAAACATGTATAAGAGAAACTTTTCAAACAAAATCTAATCGAAGCTCGGCTCAATTCTAAAATTTCGTTTTGATCAATATTCTGGATCACCCAGCTCGCTGATGGCATGATTTTTCCAAAACGGTAAGCAAACATGTATAAGAGAAACTTTTCAAACAAAATCTAATCGAAGCTCGGCTCAATTCTAAAATTTCGTTTTGATCAATATTCTGGATCACCCAGCTCGCTGATGGCCCAAAAGGAAATTACAGTATCTAAAAATGTCCACAAAGTACATTATGATGTACTGTAAATTCTTAGCTCACGCGTGATCCTGAAATTTTTTTGGAATTTTTGATTGGGAATCGGAGAGATCTTTTCTTTTTCAACCAATATCTCACTCTCATGGGCCATTGCAACTGTACTTTTTCCAAAGCGTAATTTTTGGCATTCTAAAGTCCCGTTGGAAAATGTATTGCAATAATACAGAAAATGAATACCGCTTCTTTTCTTACGCATGAACATTTTTTGAGAAATGCCTCACAAACATTCGGGTATTCGAATTGTGAGATAATAAAATCTTGAGATAATCACGGTTTGTTAATTAACTTGAGTTGAATGTCTGCAATGGACGAGTAAAATTCGTGTTATGCACTCTCACGCGATAATCAACTTCCCCAAATTGCTGAATCATTTCGTTCAGGTATCTTGAAGAAAGTGTAGTCTCTCGGGTTCGCATTCAAGAGTATACCCTGGAAGCAAATAAACAAGATCATTTCATTATAGACAGGATAAGCTTTATCTTCTGAACTCTGATCACGAAACCACGGTCACTGCGTCAACCTTAGGGCTCTGCGGACGACCACTTCTTCGTAAGAACTCACACAAGCAGATTAATAAGCACTGTCAAAACACCCTCAGTCAGGTTTAAATGATTTCTAATCTTTTGGGTATTAAAGCAAATTTCCTACAACCAACAAAAAAATGTCGTCGTGATAAAAAAAATCGCTATATTGTCCAAGGGCGGGGACATCTTTTCCAGCGACTGGATTTTCATTCCCTCAACCCAGAATATTTTTGTTGTCGGCCAAATCCCATTTTCAAGCTTAAAAAAAAAACCAATTGTGTCAGCAAAAGCAACAAAGTTTCTTCAGTGAGTTTGACAGTTGCATTCTGAAGCGTGACAGTCCAGTATTTCCATTTATAGGTTTAATCTGCTATCCTCATCCGCGTGATACTAAACAATTTCATATGGCTTGTATAATTTCTGCAAAAAAATTGAGCAAAAGTCAGACAATTTCAATGTAAGCTGAGTGAAAATTGCATACATGACTCAGCAACTTATTGTGCAAAATTCAGAAAATTTGCTATAAATATACCAGGTGAAACCACAAGAGAACCTCTATGTTGTTGAAACTTGCCGCTTTCTAGCTTGCCACACACCCAACCTGCCACAACCTGTTGAACTTGCTGCTGTTACAACTTGCCACACTGTTAACTTGCCTCTGTGATAAGTCACCACAGGTGGAAGTTGCGCTGCAACAACTCATTGCTGTAATGACTTCCTGCTTTCACAACTTGCCACATGAATAGCAGCAAGTTCACTTGCCACTGCATTGACTAAAAATTCATCATACTTTTAAGGGTTCATTGCAGTTCATTGCCCTCAATTTGGAATTTATTTGATAATTGAGAAAAAAAATTGAAGATCTGTCTGAATTAATTATCAAGTACAGCAAGTTGAAACAGCGGCAACTTATAACTGCTGCAAGTTGTGACTGCGGTGAGAAATGATTGTGGCAACTTGTTGAAGTGGCAACTTGTTGCAGTGACAACTTGTTGCAGTAGCAACTTGTTACAGTAAACTTGTTACTGCAGTCACTTCAGGCTGTGGTCACTTGCAGCAGCAAGTTAGGGTGCAGCAAGTTAAGAAGCAGCAAGTTCAACTATGCCAAATTTCACCTGCACCTGGACAGAGACCCCCTAGAAGGAGCCCAAAAGATTTGTTTGAAAGAAAAAATCGTCGTAAACAAAGTCTACATGTAATCTTAGTAGTATTTCCAAGCCAATTCTCTTTGGCTCTGATTTATGTCTTCCTCATTGATTTTATTTTCTTTTCCTGACAATCAAAAATATCACAGGAACGCGCATGGAGCCAAAAACCATTATAGTTTTTGGCGCACCGGGTGTCGGTAAATCTGCGCTCTGTAACGTGTTGCTCAAAGGTGCTCCATACAGTGAACGCACGTTTGTAGAAAATCCGGTGAAGTTTGATGGCCGGAAAGAGTGTCAAATTGAGTTCGGCAGCTTCACACTCAACAGTTCACGTCCAGTGTGCATAGTGGACGTTCCGGGTTGTGAAGATGTCGGAGAAACAGTGTCAGCATTGACCAGGGGTTTTCTTGAAGTTCAACGAAATCGATGCCAGCCTTTCGTCTTTTTATGGGTCAGGAGTTCTGCGAGTGCTTGCTATACTTCGCAAGATGGCCGAATATTCAAACACATGGTGGACGTGTTTGGGGATGAATTTTTCAACCATTTGGTTGTAGTCTATACGCGGCAAGTGTTGCAATTGAAAATCTCTAATTTTCTTTCTTATAAATGAACACGCAAAATAAAGAAGTAGCTCGCTCTCTGAAAATGATGAAGGTCTCACACTTTCACAGTGCAATATTAGAGTTCTAAAGTAATTATTTACGCAAGTGACACGAGACTTTACATCAGATGCCCACTTTCAATTTAAACTGTAAAACTGAATAAAACTGTACTCTTGCTGATAAGACATGCCCTCCAGTATTATTAAAATGTAAGAATTACAACAATAAATTACCCTTTTTACTCAAGTACAGTGTGCTGTACCAATTTTTCTCAAATTTCAAATGAAATAATAATGAAGCTCATCACAGCTTCATAGGTAAACATTTTTCGAAAGGTTTTCGAAGTTTAGGTAAGCATTATCCTGATTCTGAAGTGGCATGCTTGGCTAAATTTCCCAGAAAAACGTAATTCAAAAGAAAATTGAACATCGGTGGAATTCAAGAGTCACCGGAAGTGAGGTGTGTGTTTTACTTGGGGATACAAATTCATCAAAATTTTTTTTACTCGTAACCCGGGTGGACAATAGAATCGAACTTGATTCCACTGAGAAATATACAAATGGTTTTGAAAGGAAAATGCAATGCTCAAGTTTTAAAAATCCTGTTCTTGCGCTATGTAAAATGCTTTTGCCAAAGTATCTCTGTCTGTCTATATGCAGTACTGTACGTCTGACTTAACAAAAGACCATCGCAACGAAATATTGCAAAATTTCTCACTGGGAAGAAGAGACTCACATCTAAGCATCTTTGTTCATAAAAAAAAATCCTTGATTTTTAGCAGGTTTTGTGTTTAAACTCGGGAACTTTTTTGAATCAAGACACAATGAATTGCGGAAAAGAAAATTAATGAAAACTTTTGCCTTTCCTAGGCCAAATAATTTGTGATTTTTATAGGGTTGAGAGCTAAAAATTATCTAGATATTACTCAAATTATATGCAGGAACTTGTCAATTATAAACTCACGACTTTACACATAACTTACCAAAAAGTCTTCCTCAGGATTTAATAAAGATGTTTTCCAAGTATTTGGAATTGATTAATCATGTTATATTCCTGCCGTTTAAAAATAATGTTTCACATACAAAAACAACAACAAAATCATCCAGAAACTGATTAAATTTGTTTTGCTGGGCCCCTTTTTAATAGGAAGTTGGGAATCAATGATTTTTCTCCTCAATATGCAATGTGCAATACCCAAGGAATTTTTAAAATTGTATTGTGATTTGGTTTCGGATTATTTTCCAGATACTCGCATTGCGGCAAGGATTATCAAAAACGAAAGAAAACCGGACAAACGGTTGAGTACATGTTTGGCCAGTTTTCGGACGGTCTGAAAACCCTCAACTGTGGACAATTACCCCCTATATTTGTCACGGATATTGATGCCTATCACGACAGAGAAGATCATGGGCAAACGACGGCATTTTGGAGAAACTGTGAGGAGTTTTGGGAAGAAATAAAGAATTTCCCCAAATTATCCGATGTGAGCGTGTACAGAATCGAACGGCAGTTTGAAACGTACCAGGAAAAAATGCGCAATTCCGGGATTGAATCGACGAAAAAAGCCGAAACGAATCTGAATTCATATCCTGATTCACATCAAGTATCCGGATTTCAAAAGAGAAAATCCCATTCCGGTCTTGCGAAGGTAATAACGATGAAATATTCCCTACATTTTTCCTATTGCGATTCAGCTCAAAATAAATACAATACGTAATTAAAATCAGGAATTGAAGTGATGGAAAGTCAAGAAAAAGGTTTGTTTTTCTGTTTTGACCCATACATGTTGAGAATTTTTTTGAACAAGGGTTGTCTGAGTTTCGTCAGCAACTCAAAATAACTCAACAGAACTTGTTTTTTCTTACATATACAGTGTAAAAAGTTTTTCTTTGCAAGTACGGTGTCAGCACTTATTCTCAACTACTTTCCAAATTTTTCACTATTGAATTTTATAAAAAAAGATTTCAAGTCTATGAATCCATCAAATCATTCCAACTAAAAAAAATTGGTTAAGTGGGTACCACGAAATTCTCTGGGTACGCAGAGTTCGAGTTGAAATCCTTCCGAAAAATTGACAGTGGAAAATTTCAAGATCTTCTAGTAATTTGAAAATTATTGTTTCGAACCTCTGCCTTGACTCGAGCAACTTTTTTTTTCATCAATTTCCATCACTGGACATTTAAAATTAATTTTCACATTCACATTTTCTAATTGAAGGATTCCGTCAACAGAGAAATTGCAAGGGTGTCCGAGATTGAACTTTGAAGTACCTGCTGTACCATATAGTTTTTTTTTTGTCTTCAGAGCTTGAAAATAAATGCGTCGAAAAATTCAAGAGTGAGCAAAAAAATATCATGCTGAAAATATTTCTCGCCCACAGGTTGTTCTACTCATGTTTGTGAAATTTTGCATCCGTCGACTGTCAGGAGAGATGGATTTTCGGTACAATTCACTTTTGACCGTGTGTTATGGTCTGATCCTGTGGAAAAGTAGCGACATCTACGAAGTAATTCAAGAAGTTGGCAGCATGGCGAGTCAAAGGTGGCTCCCCATGTCCTGTCATCTTGTGTCTGTGTGTGACTTCTTCACGTACACGGACTTCTTCTGCTTCGCTTGTGATGCGATACGATGGCTCAAGTCTTCATTCGGAAAACTGAAAAACGATTGAGTCATGGATGAAAAAAACTGTCTTTCCCACAGTGTGAAAGCCATGTCCCTTGACCATGTTGTATTTTTGTGATTTACAGTATTTGTAGTACTGTATATGGTGAATGAGTGATTGTACAGGCGAATTAAACGCAGAGCCAGTGATCGACTTTGATTCAGTGGTTTTATATTTTGATTATTCGACGTGTATCACTGAATATGTTCTACATGGGGATGAAGAAGTTGAAAGAAAGGTATATAATTCAGCCCAATCAAAACAATTCAGTCCATGAGCATCATTGCAAATAAGGCTCGAGGAAAGTTTGCAATTACGGTGGAAGTTAAATGCGATTACAGGAAAAATGCCGTTACAACGAATTTTTTAATTGAACCATGATGTTCTCTTGTGATCCCAACAAAAGCTGCATTAAGACCTCTGGTTATAAATCTGGACTGTGAACAAAAGATTTTCAGAAAATCAGTTTGAAGAACTAAAATGAAGTATAACTTCGCGGATATTTCTTATATTTAGAGCATTAATGTCAAAGAAACTTCCTTTTGAAGCAGTAAACATTGGTGATACAAAATTTCACTAATTTCATTAGAGAAACTTTGGTCTTCTCAAGAGAACTTTATATTACAGGTGGTATATCTGCCTATGGCAAAATTCAAGGGACGATAAAAATTTGTTGTAGAGAACCCCATATGTGACCTTGGTTGGGCTCTATTGTGCAAAAAAAAATTGTTTTGCAGAGAAAATTGTTGTGGACAAGATCATTGCAGAGAGAGAGACAGCCACCTGGAACAATTTTTAAATATAAGGTTTGAAGAAGAAAATATGTTTTTCAGAGAATCTCGATTTGCGAAGACATGCAGCCTTTTCAAAAGCTGCTTTCAAAGTTTCAATGATTTGCCTCTTACTTG
The DNA here is from genome assembly GCA_905338405.1 of Notodromas monacha. NCBI lineage: Eukaryota > Metazoa > Arthropoda > Ostracoda > Podocopida > Cyprididae > Notodromas > Notodromas monacha. The sequence goes on from CAJPEX010000788.1 coordinate 11,792, forward strand.
AGCCCATGTAAAAAATATCCCAAAACAATCAAACTTTTAGGGGCAATGAATTCTCCAGCCACACTTTTTTGCTTAAGATTTTAACTTTTCTATTTAGAATCCCATCCACAATATAGAGTGCGACATGCCATTCAGAAAATGAAGCTCATTTTTTGTTGTTGTAAAAGTGAAACTTTTTTTTTGTGCTGACCTGTTGGTTCACGGAGGAGGATTTTCCCAGGAACTCGGGGTGTCGGAGTTCCCAAGGCCAGACGATTGTCGAACATTTTTGTTACTTAATGTCAACACCAGCGGCTGGCGCCAGAACCCGGCAACCCGGCGGGCGACGACATCCACAACCAACCAAATGAACTTTAGGGCTTCTAAAAAATTCCGGGTGTGTGCAGGAATTTTAAAAGCCTGCCTGAAATGAGTCCCAAGAAAGAAAAAAAATAAGAATTCGTTGGCCACACTATGGAAAACTTCTCCTTCGTGATATACTGTACTGTTTTTTTCGCATTTTAATCCAATCTTTCAGCCCAAACTTTCTTGTGGAATGTCACGCAAAATCAACGAACATATATGGGCGACTTATCAATCAAACAACTGACTTGAATTTGTTCGTCAGCGTATTTAGAAACCATGAGTGCCAGTGGTAAAAAAAAATCTTGAAGCTGGCTCAGCGAGCTGCGAGAAAATTCTAGATAGTGTCGTTGAACTTGACTGAGATAAGTCAAGTGGATTTCTGTTCTCCTTGCTTCCCGCAAGGAGAACCGAAAACTCTGAAACAGTACCTTGATACCAGACAGCGATTACAAGTTCCTCAGAAATCGAGCAACTTGAAAATTTGTGTTCTTGCTGAATTTGATTAAATTCAATAACAAAGTTCTCCTGTTGGAAAAAAAAATGCTGCAGAGCAAAATATTTTTTTATTGTGAACTGAAGGTCTATTAAAAGATAAAAACATTCAACAAGTGGACTTTCAATGAAGAAATGAACAATTTTTCTGAATTTGATAAAATTCAATAACAAAGTTCTCCTGTTCAAAAAATACTGCAGAGCAAAATTTTTTTTAATGTGAACTGAAGGTCTATGAAAAGATGAAAACATTTGACATGTGGACCCCCAATGAAGAAATAAAAATTTCGAATATCCTGGCTTCAACTCATCCCGCTCTCCGTTTATCAGTCCTTATTTCTAGGTCATTGAGAAGAATATAAAGAGGCTTCTTCACATCAATGAGTGCTTTTTTATTTTCTCAGTTTGATCACTGTACAGTGTACAGGGCTAACGCTCCTCAAGATTTAAAAAAATATGAAGACAAAATTTCGAGCGTTAAAACATAGTGCTTTCTTCTGAATTTATATCTAAAAATATTTGATTCGAGCACCGAACAAAGACACTCGGTCAATATACTGTATATGATTCGAAATATTTTACTGCATACAGTACAGTAAAAAATTTTTTTTATAGCATAATTCGAAATCCTCAGGAACGTCTAACGTGGTTGATATTTTTGTTCGTAGTTTTTTGAAAGACAAACATATTTTTCCCATTCAATAATTCCTTTCATCAATCATCCTGAAAATTACTTTCACCGGACCGGAGATATTTTATTCGTTGAAGAATTAACGCATCTCGGATATTTCAAGAATAATTATTGATGATGAGAATACATTTTAAATTCAAAGAGCTCCTGTGATGGATCCAGAGTCAACTGGGAACTTATTCGCAAAACTCGGTATTCATTGCATCATCGTGGTCGTCACACGGAAATTGTTCGAGTCGTAGATTCCAAACCGTAAGTTCTCCCGAACTTTACATCATCAGTTTCAAAGTTTCAAACGGATTGCATCAGGTTCATTTTCAATGGCTCTTAAGAGACAACGAATTCCGGTGCAAAACTGGTACCGGGCTCCGCAAGGAGAGTATCAAGCTAACTGGCGGTTTACTCATATTTCAGTGAGCTGAGCTAAGGCAATCCCTTTTGTGTGTGTTCCCTTCCACAGTGCATTTATCGCCAATACAGAACAACTGCGTGAATACTTTGCAGTTTAGTTGAGTGATATAGTCCTGGACTGGCAAACTACTGCAGTCAAACCTTAATTGATTGCCATCATTTGTTGAGGCACATTTTGTGGCACAGAAATGAAATGTCTTTATGTTTTTAGCTTTGGCTGATTGTTCATCCAGGACATGGCATTTTTGTGGCACTAAGTAAGTTGGCACAAACTGGGGGTGGGGTGTTCCTAACCCTTGGACAGTAGATAGAGCCGTTCAGTATTGCAGTGGAGTTGAGACTTTTCAAAAGGGATGCATATTTCAGTTTGACCTCCGGTCACGGAAATTAATGCTAATGGGTTGGAAAAAATCCCGGTGGAGAATACCACATTTATTCAAGTAGCAGTGGCAGCGAACACCCTCAGAAAATACATGCACCCAGAGTTTTTCAGTCAAATTTTTTGCATACATTCTATCCCCAAGTAAGACTCAGACCCCATTTCACTGATTATAAAACTGCAAATGTACAAAAATAATAGCACCCAAATTTTGACTCAGATTTTCAATTACAATAATACAGTAAATTTTTCGATTGAAATTGGCCAAAAATGTCAATTAGAATCAAATATATTGCACAGATAAGCTTTTAAAACTTGTTTCATACGCATTTATACATGAAATTAACCCCCCTTTATGCACCCTCTCAATTTGGAGAAAAAAGGTTCATGTGGGTACTTGTGTAACTACAGTCAATATCCTATTGTCTTGGTACTCTTGGGAAATATCCAATACTAATCCTACCTAAAGATTGCAGAAAAAATTCCCCAGAGTGAGTAATTTTTAATTTTTCAGGCAAACTTTTATTTTTCAGGATTAGAAATAAAAATGCTGCATCGGACTTTTCCCCAACTTACACCTTGGTACAAAAGCAAAATTTTTACACTCTCAAAATTTTGCAAAAATATTCCAACTTTGCTGCACAAGGGTTAAAAATACAATTGAGGGAGATTTATTCCATGGAATTTTGTGTGATTATGTGAGGATGACACTAGATCCAGCCTTGACTGGTATTCAGGAAAACCCTTTGCTAAGAAACCTGACTTGAAACATGGGAGCCATTCCACCGAACCACCTCCTCCCTCATGCCTCTCACACGCCGTCGCGTTTCGGACGGCGCCTGATTTAGTAAGAGACGGGATAACACGGGGAAGCAAGGGTGTGGAAGACAGATGTGCTTTCTACCCCTTTTTTTTTGAATTCCCTACTGCTGCATGTACAATAGTTTCACCTCACACTCACC